>LGRX02001686.1:0-13647 GCA_001247695.2 Cymbomonas tetramitiformis | reverse complement strand
CGTCGCGACGTTTCGTCGAATTGATGACCTGGCACTTTTTCAATACGTCTCCAATACGCCATTTCAATACGCCTGTAATCGCTAACGTATTGGAGTGAGCCCTCATGTATTGAAGTAGTATTGAACAGATCGAATGATTTTCGGGGAAACAATTTTGGAATTTTAAATTTTAGGAGAATCTGCACCCCTCGTTCGTGAATCGAACGGCTGAAATCGTAACTCAAGAAGTACCCCCAAAATGACCCCTGAGATGGACCGGATAAAAGGCTGGCATTGACCTATAGATGAAGGCGGTACACTTCGCCAGCGAGGAGGAGCTCAACTCCTCGCAGACAAGGTGTAAACCTCCAGTGGGACTCGAACCCACTACCTCCGGCTTTTAAGACCTACGGCCAACCACTAGATGGCTACTACCCAAATTCATGGTCCTGCCACAAGGACCAATGGGCAATTGCGGTTTCGATCACTAAATCGACTGTTTGAGGCACAGGCAACTTTTGCACATGATATTTATGAGTTAAATGAATTTTATTTCTTATAGCGGCGGCCCCCATGAGACTTTATTAGGTGTGTGGTTGAACGACACGCTTTAGGGGTGTAATTTCACCAAAAGCTTGAAGAAAATGGTGGTCCTACCACAAGGATCACCGTTATTTTGAGTATTAGGAGTCACATGGGGGGCTCACGGTGATGCTCATGGTTATACATCTTGAGTTTATGACCAAATAAGATAACTGAATCGGTTACTTCGCACCCTCATCATCATTTCCGCTCTATTTCAGCATGGCGCATGTTCAACACAATGCAAATTCCGAATTTAGTGAATTTCGGACTTTAGAAATTGGCATTCATCCATTCTAAAATGCACACGCCAGTCGAAAAATAAGATATTTGGATGATGTTAGACTTTCAGAAATTCGCAATACATATATACTTGAAGATTTAATGTGCCGCACACGCCAACCTTGCGATATATGCCCTGTAGCAAGCAATTATGATGGCTGGCTGGTCAGCTCGCGTGACCACGGTTTTAGGGGGGAAACCAACGAGCCAATATATTAGAGGGGAAGCCAACGAGCCAACGAGCCGATATGTGCATTCCAACCGGGCCTACCGCCCAAATATGATTGGGACATATGTATAGGTTCAATTTGATGGTATCCGCGCATGTGTAGTGTTGATATATGATTGGTAAAAGATTATTGAAGATGAGTCACTAATTTGCCACATTTTGAATGTTCCAAAAAAATCCGTTTTGAAAAGTTTGAGTGTAGAGGTTTGAAATGCGTTCGTCATGGATATATGGGATGGATATAGGCCAAACCAGCGTTCAAATAAATTAATATAGGACCTATATATACCACCTTTCATTGGTTAGACACCACAAATCACGGGAGATGGCCAATTAAATTATCGGAACAATGGTCCTCGTGGTAGGACCAAATCATCGATTTGGTCCTACCACAAGGACTGCGGGGCAGTAGCCATAGACCATTATGACAAAGGGATTGGAAAGATGTTGCGTATAGGAGTACAGTACAGTAACGTATGAACACAAATGAAAAGGGGGTTAGACGTCCCCCCAAAAAAAAAAAAAAGCGCGATGACAATCGAGATGGACGATGGACGAACTTTCAAAATTATGCATTTCCAAACGGTCGTCGCAGGTGCAATGCGCCCGACGGATGCGGCCAACATGCGTGCACGATGCATGATAACGCCCATCGCATCACGGCAACGTACGGAAGGCCTCCTGGAAGCACGTTGACGTTCCAGCAGCCGCCCTTGCCAGCAGAGGTGTAAAAAACAAAGCCAACAGAGGGGTAAGAAAAGAATGTCTATCCAAGAGCTGCACGCTGAGTATGTAGAAAGCTGCGAGCTGTTTGGCGTTGAGCATACGCACGAGGGCTTCGTTGACTACGTTGCGAAGGTGAGGGCAAAGGGGACACCTAGCGAGCCCAAATGGGTCGAGGAAACCCCATTGGCTTTCCTCGACAAAGGCAAGAAAAGGGCGAAGGAAGACGACGAGGACGACGAGGAGGGAGGGGGGGGACGGGGCGCAAGACGCGAAAGGGAGCAAAAAAAAGGCGCAAGGGGAAAAAACGCGTTCGAAGCTCAATTAATTAAAGCATGTCACGAGGAGTTTGGTACGTAAGCCCCTACTACACGCATGCGCCTTTGATTAACTTCGTCCCGTCGATCGTTCCTTCGGTTGTGCAAGCATGAAAAATATTTATTTGGGAAGAGTTTGGGGAGGAATTACTTGCAGAATTGCGTGCGAAGGACGGACGGCTTGAGCCCCTACTTCACGTTCCAAAGCAAGAGTCCGCGGTGACGAAATACGTGTCGGGGGTGCAAAATCGGTGCAAGTGGGCGACCGCGCCCACTGAATCCTTCGCGCGGGCGAAAGCCCGATCGATCGTGAACAACAATCGATACTTGTGGAAGTGTGGACGGTGGGCGACCAACACCAAAACGGGAATGTGTACGTGGATCGACCCCGAAAAACTACATCCTTACACCACGTTGATGGAGGAGGGGGTCCCTCTCACATGCCCGGTACGGCAAATCGCCAAGAAGCTGGAGGTGCTGAAAACGCTGCCCCAATTCGAATTGGAGGAGGGGCCTAACAGCAAGGTGGAGTGCTTGCAAGGGGAGGCAAGACAGCGTCTGAGTACGTTCCCACCCTCTAATACACGTGAAACCCCCTTGCAGTAGTATATGTGAAGCATGTCACAGCACACCTTCAACATACTTAGTTGCTTGTGCACCTTTCTGAAAAGTAGGGCCGCAATATGCCTGCAATATGTATGTAGTATACCTGCAACATACGTCCAACGTATTGTAAACATACTACATAAAACTTACAGTTTATAGCATTTTTTGTTTGCAGTCGCCTATCTCTACGATTACAACGTCCCGGACAAGGAGGACGAAGAGGAGGCTGACCGCCTGGAGGAGGAAAGCAATAAGAAGGAGGTGGAGGAAAAAGCGGCCAAGGCCAAAAAAGCATCCGCCTCCGCCTCCGCATCCGCATCCGCAAAGGGCAAGAACAAGCCCTCGGAGGGCCCCGCTTCTCCCCCCACGCGCGGCAAGGCCAAGGCGGCCGCGTCACCGGCCCCGTCACCGGCCCCGTCACCGGCCAGCAAGCCCGCCAAGCCCGAAGCCCCAAATGTTGAAGACATCTTCAAAGTGGGGCAAGAGGTGTTGGTGTACGCGGGGGCGCAAACGGAGTACGCCCCGATGAAGAGTTCGGTCCGTCCCGAGAACGGCCAACTCGTGACGAACACCGGCCTATTGAAGGCCAACGTCGGGCTGTTCGCCGGGTTGGTGGTGGCGAATGCGGATGGGGATGGGGATATTCTCCCCAACCACATCATGGACGGCCCCGACTTCCCCCTCACCGAGGGGCTCATTGGGATCAAGGTGCGCACCAACCCTTTCAATATGTGTACAATATCGTGTCTGTAATAGTACTGTACTATATTTCCAGTATTTGACACATGTATTTCGTTTGGTGGGGCTGCAGGTAACTGGTATTCTCAATATGAAGAATACCTGCAAAGAGAAGCCCCACCCTTATGTCCGCAGCGCGGTCTCTTTCATCATGAAGGAGGTGGACAAGCGCCTCCCGGAAGGGATGGACGCTACCCACCGCGTGGGGAACCCCAACTCGGAGGCGTCCCTCTTGTTGGAGAAGGCCTTCAAGCGCGAGGGAAAAAACAAAAATAAAAATAATCCTTGTAGTGGACGTAGCCTACGTTAGGAAGGGGGGCGAGTTGTAAATAGTATTTGACAATTTGTAATTGTAATGGCACCCCCTTGCTGCAACTTCATTATGCCTTTCGTTGACATATGCAATAGGTCCACAGCACACTTGCAACATGTTGAATATGTCTGTGCAATATGTATGCAATAGGTCTACAGTATATATCCAACATAGGCAACTTTTATTTCAATACATATGCAATATGTCCACAGTATATATACAGCATATTGAATTTGTATAATCAATATGTATGCAATACGTCTGCAGTATGTATCCAACATACTGAATGTTCCGTTTCAATACATATGCAATATGTCCGCAATATATATACAGCATATTGAATTTTCATGTTCAATACGTATGCAATAGGTCCGCAGTATGTATCCAACATACTGAATGTTCCGTTTCAATACATATGCAATATGTCCGCAATATATATACAGCATATTGAATTTTCATGTTCAATACGTATGCAATAGGTCCGCAGTATGTATCCAACATACTGAATGTTCCGTTTCAATACATATGCAATATGTCCGCAATATATATACAACATATTGAATTTACATGTTCAATACGTATGCAGTAGGTCCGCAGTGTGTATCCAACATATTGAATGTTGACTTACAATATGTATACAATATGTGAGCAATATGTCTGCAACATGCCTCCATAGTGTTTGCGACATGCATAGTGCATGTCTCCAACCCTATACTACACATGTGTTGAAGGCATATTGAAATAACTCTCTGCATCAGAACTTCAATATGTCTCCAATACATGAGGGCTCACTGCAATACTATGTTGAACATATGTTGGAGCGCTTGCAGGCATATTGCACGCATATTGCAAAAATTTGTATTGTATTGAACATGCATTGTAAATACGCGTGCAATATGCCTGCAATATGTGTTCAATACGATGTATTGCACGCGTCCAGAAACGTAGGGGTTGGCTCCTCGGAGGAAACGAGTCAGAGGCAACTAGATAGGCCGTAGAGGAAAATTAATGTGCTGATTCCCTAATTAGGCGATTTGTATAGGTGGCAGAATATGATTGATGCTAGCCGAAACATGACAGATCCATCAGATATTTGGGAGGCGCGCCCTGAAAGTATACGACATGAATTGTAGCCCAGTGGAGGTTGTTCTAGCTTGAAGTAATTATTTGGAAAAGCTTTGTCTCACCCAAAATACCGGCAATCTTTCCTGACATAAAGATATTGCAATTGTCCGATTGTAGCCTTGTTCAACTGTTTGTCTAGAACATAGCAAACTTTGTACACTGCAAATTTTCCGAGATGAAACGGACCTGTGCCCCAAGATTGAAGCCTACAACAGCCTCTGGCCAAGATTAGCTCTGGTCAAGTTTGACTACAACAAGCTTCACTTGGAGTGGTATTGCTCTACAGCCTTCTTTGTTGCGCCTTTCGCTCTCCCTTTCTCCCTGCATGCTCACTGGTATTTTATCAACATATTAGTACAGAGAATATGTCATCAAAAGGTTGGAGCTGAAGCCGCCACACAAGCAGATCTGGCCGGGATGGATAGATATGATCCACGGCCCGCGAGTGAAAAGTATCCAATTAGCCAGATTGGAAACAGAGGACCTCGGAGGCCGTTTTATCAAAAAGTTTCAGACTTTGTTTTAGCACGTTTTACGTTTGGAAACTGGCCCCGACACCTGGGTCCTCGCCGATCTCTAAATTTTAAATCGGGATGGCCGGCAGGCACGCGAGAGACTCAAATTTGGCCAAAATTGAGCTCACCAGGCCTCATGAGAGGAGACCGACGTCTGGAAGAATAATAGTTTCACATTTTTGTATCTTTAAATGTTTAGAACTGGTCTCCACCTTTGAGTACTGGCAGACTTTCAAGAATTGCTTCCGGATGGTCGCCAAAATTTCACCAATTTCCCAGATTTTTCACTACATGGCAAAAAGTTATCAACCAGAGACAGCATATCACTCTGCATAGCATTTTTGTTTGTTCACAACGACTTCCACTGCGCGAAACAAAACAAAAAATCGTAGCTTTCTGGGGATTATGGCCGAATTTGACAGATTTGACTCCCTCAACGGTCATTTTCCCACTTTTCGCCTCCATCGACGGCATGATGCAAAACGCAAATAAGTGGCAAGAGTCTGCTGGCTGATGTGGAGCCTGGCAGCCATCTCTCGGAATAGGTCCTCCTCGGTGGCCGAGAATGCTGCCCAAATTTGAAGTCCTACATGATCAAATTCGGTCAGTTCTGACTCTAGAGCGTTGTCAGAAATGGTCACCCAGGAGTATAATGGCAGGCGTCTCTGCTGGGTTCCAGTACGGCGCTCGGCGCAACGGTGGGCAGCATCTACTTGCGTTTTCTCCACTTGCAAGGTGAAGGCCACGCTGTCCTCAATCTCGGTCAGGAGCACAGGGGTACGCACGGTCCCGTGTTGCGCCGGGTCCTGGATGTCCACCCCGATGTGCCGCATAGTCATCCACATCCGATTGAGGTCGGACACTGCTTGGTTGACCGGCGTTGCTGGGCATGATGGGCAGCCGGTAGGAGTAGTGCGTCTCCGCTCCATGGCTGAAGGTCGCCGAGGAAGAAGACAGGTGGTTTCTCAACCAGAAGGAGGCTCCCTCCAATGTCCAGAGTAGCACATCTAGACGTCGGGGGCGTGAGTCGCCGTGGTTGGAAGATGGTGGAAAGTCCGGTGGTGGATGATCGGGATCGACTGATTCAGACGGGGAAGGAGATGAGCCGGGAGCCGTCGGATCAGCCGGTGCCGGCGGACATGTCTGAACCGGTACCGGTGCTGGGCCGGCTGAAGGTGCCGACATCTAGCCTGATCCGACTGCCGGAGCCGGCGCGCCTGGCAATAAGCCAGCTCAACTGAATGCGTTATGGTCAGGCGTCAGCGGTGACGCGATCGCTGCGAGGTTGCACAGAACAGATGAGGATATTGTTGAAGCACATGCTGATCGCTGATGTAGATTATGCATGTACTCCGAAACCTCCTGCATCATCTGGGCCCGCACGATGTCTTGAGAAGGATGGTTCACCACCGTTGGGATCAAGGCAACCGAGGGCGTCCTAACTGAGGAAAGGTCAGCGATCTGTCCCAGGCGCTGATCTGCCAGCCTCTGCTGATGCAGCTCCCATCTCTGATGGCGTATTTCCCGGCGAGAGGGCTGATTCACTGAGTTGTGGCTCTGTGATAAGTTATTGACCAGGATTCTGCTGAGGACATCTGCCTGATGAGATGTTGAATCCGAGACTGGGAGGGAAGGTGGCTGATATGCTGCGAGACCTATGGAGCGCCTCAGCACGGTAACAGGGTGCGGTTGCTGCTTCTGCTGCCATTGCATCCTTGATAACAGGGGTTCTGGCATTTGAGAAAAACTGGCTGAACTAACTGAACTGACTGGCGGCTCCGTAATCGATGAGGTCAGTGAGGAGGTCAAAGGTCTGGACTCGCGGTTCGGCAGGGACACACTCGAGCATATCCATATCCGTAGCTACCTCCGTAGCCGCCTCCGTAGTCGCCTGAGTCAGAGAGGAAGTCAGCGGTGTTGTCTCGCTGTTCATATCCGACTCTTGAGTCACCGATAACCTTACCAGAGAGTCGCCGATAGCGTTGCGCTCCGTATCAGTATCGGTAATCGATGGGGTCAAAGGAGGCCTGCTGCTGGCATGCATATGTGGTGTGAGCCATCTGCCAAGCCGGAGTCATCTGTCCTCCCCGCTGCCCCCACCTCCCCGTTGCTCGTTGAGGGTGGAGTTGGATGCATTGAGAATGAGAGGGCTTCGCCAGCTGTCCTATGGCATATGTCATATGGCCTCCCCGCTGCCCCCACACCAGTGACGACATCGAGTTCAAAATCGTCCTCGACGGTATCGAGGCTCGAACTGTCTTGGCGGTATCGATGCCGTGCAGTATCGTCACTTATTTCATCTTTACGTGTTCGAGTTCGTGACATACTCGTTATCATCGGTTACGGTTTCTCGCGGCGTCGTGATGTTACTTATACCTTCGGTTTCGGTATCGGCATTGCATTTCCCTCGAACATTTCGAGTGAACTGCGGTTTTCGCCAGCTAAGGAAATATCACAGCACAGCAAATATTCATTTAACTTCTCAGCTTGAAGACTGGTCCGAACAGCGCAGAGGCACCAAATTCATAAGTGAGAGTGACGGGGGCTTAGAATTTGAGAGACTTTAGTCGCGTGTCGCAAACACAGCAAAGACAGCAAGCGATAAATAAGAAGGGCACGAATCCTTGCTGACGGCGGCTTGGGCCTGGAGCCAATGCCATGCCATTCTCGGTCCAACGGTCGTATACACTGATGCCATCGGTTTCCACGGTATCGGTTTCATGCATACATGGTCGATATCGAAACCCGATTTGAATTGACGGTTGCGGTATCGTCATGGAAATTCGCGCATCGATTACGGTTTTCCCCGAGGGCGACGCTGCCCAATTTCAACCGACGGTGACGGTGTCACACGGCATCGCATTTTTTCTAGAGCCGACGGTATCGAGTGCGTCGCCTGAAAATTGACCGTACGTCGGTATACGGTTTCAACCGAACTCGATGTCGTCACTGCCCCACACCCCCCTGGACAGGGCGCGGAGTCGAAGCAAGATTCGCACCCTGATGGCGTACCCTACATTCTGGGAAAACCAGAAGACGCGTCTTCTGAACGTCTTCTGAACGTCTTCTGAGACGTCTTCTGGGTCCAGAAGACACCCAAAAGACGTCCAGAAGACGTCTTCGGCGCGCATTCTAATGTCTACCATCTTCTGGTTTCCAGAAGACGTGCAGAAGATCTTCCGGGAAGACATCCAGAAGTTATCTTATGGACGTCTTCTGCATAACTTCTGTACATCTTCTGAATTCCGGAAGATGTCTTCTTGATATCTTTTAGGTGTCTTCTGTACATCTTCCCGGAAGATCTTCTGGACGTCTTCCAGAACTCAGAAGATGGTAGACATTAGAAGTCGCGTAGAAGACGTCTTCTAGATGTCTTCTGGATATCTTCTGGAACCCAGAAGACGTCCAGAAGACATCTTCCGGAATCCAGAAGATGTACAGAAGTCATGCAGAAAACGTTCAGAAGATATCTTCGGGACGTCTTCTGGACGTCTTATTATATATATACATATCATTATACAGACATTAGAAGACGTCCAGAAGATGTCTTCTGGACGTCTTCTGCACATCTTCTGGGATCCAGAAGACGTCCAGAAGACGTCTTCCGGAATCCAGAAGATGTACAGAAGACGTCCAGAAGATATCTTCCGGACGTCTTCTGTAACTCTACCAAAAGTCAATATACGTATGCGTTCAGGTTACACGCATGCAGTTCGTTGGCAGGATGATACAAATGGAACAAAGAAGAAGGTTTTTTTACAAAGCTATTTATTTACATATTTACAGTTTCAATCATCAGAACCGTCTTCACTGTTACTAGCACTAGAAAGGATTTCCTTCGGAGACCCCGCTTCGGAGCTGGTGGTTTCGTATGCCCGATGCAAGTTCTCCTTGAAGATGGGGCGGAGGTGGCTGATGGGAACCACCAGGCCCCACTTTGACTTGTCCCCGAAGGGGTACGTCTTCTCCTCCATCGCAGTGAGAAGTTGGGACCCGAGGCCACCCGGCCCGGCGATCTTGTCGTTCGCCTTGAGGCCCTTGCCGTACAACTTCTCCAACCCGACAAAGGCCATTTCCATGCCACTTTGCCAGGCGGAGAAGAGCAACGGGGCGTTATCAAAGCCAACGGCGTCCTTGTCGACGGCCAAAGAGAGCACCTGGGTGCAGTCACACAAAAGTTTACGATCAGCTGCAAATGTCACTTACGTAATTAAAGAAACTAAATACATATCCAGAAGACGTGCGGAAGATACCCAGAAGACATATGTGATATCTTCTGGATATCGTGTATTCAAAGGGCTGTGCTTGCAGAACCATACCTTGATGCCAACATACTCGCCATTCAAGTGAAGGGCGGTGACCGACTTCTTTTTCGCTGTACCCGACTTCAAGCCATGGGCGGCCACATCCTTTGAATTGGCTGGGTGCGTTATCACCCCCGTGAGAAGGGGCATGTCCGCGGTCCATATCGCGGACTTCCCCTTCTCGTGGTAGAACCCCGTGGGGAGTATCTCCGGATCGTTCACCAGAGACTCGGCCACGCAGTACAATACCACGTGGCTACCCACCTCAAACCCCTCTTCAGCATCCTCCGCCACCGCCTTCTTCTTCCCCTTCGGGTCCTCCGCCACCGCCTTCCCCTTCGGGTCCACCGATGCCGCCTTCCCCTTCGCCTTGTTGTCCTCCGCCACCGCCTCCGCCACCTTCCTAACCTTAGAGCTGCCCGCCTTTTTTTCCAGCTCCTCGATCTGCGTCTTTGACTCCAACTCGAGCTGCAAGCATGCCGCCACTGAAACAGGCATATGTTAGTATGTTATACCAGAAGACACTCAGAAGACACTCAGAAGACACTCAGAAGACACTCAGAAGACACTCAGAAGACACTCAGAAGACAGTCAGTCATACTTGCCTATTAGCTAAGCCCTATTAACTAAGGAAGACGTGCAGAATACCCTCAAAACGTCTCTGAGGTGTCCTGGTGACGTCTTCTTGGTGAGACAACAAAACAGGTGAAACAGAAATTAATTAAGCAAATTAACGTACCCATCTCATCCTTCGCCTCACCGTCCAAGGCCTTGGCGGGCAGCTCGTGCAGCACCAACCCGTCGATGCTGAGCAACGCTGCCTTTTATTGCTCGTGCGTTGGGTATTTGGTTCGGGCGTCGGTCTCAATGACCAACGCCTGAATGGCGTCCGTGTGCTTGCGGTAGTATGGGTGGGCGGTCCGGGAGGCGTGCCAAACCCACTTTCCCTTTTCGGTGCCCCTCCCCGACACACAGGTATACACCCCATACCTCCAAAAAATTCTAAAATCGCAAATCATGTTCCTGAGGCGCCTGCTCACATCACGAACATCGTAGTCGTCGCTGCAGGCCAGGACTTTCTCCCTGAAGGCCGTAGCCGCAAACGCTCGGTCCGTTACGTTAAGCAGCGGGTCCAGCCGCCCGTCGCAAATCCGCTCCACCATGATGCGGGTGAAGTCCGCTTGGAAGTGGAGCCCGCCCGTCTTGGACAACTTCTTCTTGGACTCCCCCCGCTGGTTTCCTTCACCGCCTCCGCTCCCCTCCTCCCCATCCCTTGCTACGAGCCACTTGATGAAGTTTTCCTCGCTGGCGTTGCCTCCCACCGCCGCGACGAACGACTCAAACTTCTCCTGGAGGTCACCCTCCTTCACCCCGCTGGCATTCTTTCGTTTCAAGGAATTAGACATTTTGTTTTCTGAGTTCTTTAAAAAGTCAAACTGTGCTGGAAGTACGTAAACGGGTACTTTTTAGCGCCGCAAAGATGCCTGGAAAACGGGCAGAAGGTCTTTCGCGTGTCTCTGACGCATCCCGTTCCGTACCCCGGTGATCGTACCGGTATCGAAACGACACCAACGTTCAAACAGTGCCGTCGATCAGCGAGCCCCTTTACATATCGCGTCGGATCGGTCGAGTGAACTCTAGATGGTTTTTTACGGGAACATCGAGGACTCTCAACAGTTTCGTACCGAGTTCGTACAGTACCGTTCGAAAAATCCAAGATAGCAGTCTGGAGCTGTCGTAGCCGAGTGGTGGGGATGACCTGTTGCCCGGTCTTCGGGCCGTGAGGCGGCGGTTCAAACTCGCCGTGGGGCTGATGTGACATGAGCCGAACGACGTGTAGTGATCGGGCGCCAATAGGAGCTAATGACGCTGGCGTCTTTAATTAATTAAGGCCCTTCAGACGCCATACCCTTTTTCGATTTGCAGTCTGGAGTTTCTATGGGGCCCAGATTTTTCCCGCCTTTGATCCACAGGTGGGAAATCGTTTTTCGCGATCACGGTGACACTGACCCCGTCGAATTTCGTGCTTGTAAGTTTTTGACACCCCTTCCTCATCAGGTATCTTTCGTCCCGTCCGATTAAGACGGGGGGGTTTATCTGGACCGCAGATTGCACTGTCCGCTGCGCGCGTGATCGACTCTTCGACCGTTGCTAGGAGCGATGGTGCTCTAAAACAAGAGCAGTTTCTTCTACCAAATTAGGCGGCCGTTTTAACTTAGTAACTTGGTACGTTTGACCCTCTCCCGAACAAACCACTTGTTTTTTTTGCAATTCTACCTTCACAGTACGGTTTTGCCCAATATTGCGCACCTTATATGTTTTTTTGTTTTTCGCGATTTTTTATAGTTTTTTTTTCAAAAAAATACAAAAAAAAACCCAAAAAAAACATTCGGAAGATACCCCAGATATCTTCTGTGCATCTTGTTACCCTCCAGAGATGTCTTTGAGGAAGACATGTCTTCTGGAAATCTGAAACTTGTAGAAGTTCCACAAAGAACATTAGAAGACGCGTAGAAGATCGTCAAAAAAATGAGGAAGACGCCCCGAAGAGGGGTGTTAAGACGTTTTGTGGAACTTCTACAAGTATCAGATTTCCAGAAGACACGTCTTCCTCAAAGACATCTCTAAGACAACCGGAAGACGTACAGAAGATATCTGGGGTATCTTTCGCAAGCACAGTCAAGAAGACGTCCGGAAGATGTCGGGAAATGTCTTCTGCGTGTCTTCTGAGTGTCTTCCGCGTGTCTTCCGCGCGTCTTTCGCACCTCTTCTGGGTTCAGGAAGACATATATTTCCCGAAGGTGTTCGGAAGATGTACAGAAGGTATCTGGGGTATCTTCCGCAAGCACAGTCAAGAAGACGTCCGGAAGATGTCGGGAGATGTCTTCCGCGTGTCTTCTGAGTGACTTCCGAACGTCTTCTGAGTGTTTGTCTTCAGGATGCCCTCCGCACTACCTTGGCCAAGTGTCCTTTGTATAGGAGATAGAATGGCAAGTAAACGTGCCGCGCATCTCCAAAAGGGGGAAGCGCCCCCAAAGACCAAAATGTCGTCCTTCAAACGAGCGATGCTCACTAAACCCCTCCCCCCCGAATCCGCGGCGGAGGTCTTCCGTCAATCCAAGCCGGAGGTCTTGAAGGGGAAGATGGCAGCGGTGCACGATTGGTTGTCTACGGTGTCGCCATCCCGCGAGCTGGATCATGAGATGACGGCATGGCTCGGGGAATCCGTCTACATTCATGAGCATTCCCCTGCAACAAGGTGCTTGCCTGTCTCCATAACCCACATGCATCTATCATGCACATTTATGCAGTTTGGAATGCATACAACCGAAGATGTGTGGAGCATCTTCTGCGCAACTTCCGGACGACTTCCACGTGTCTTCTATGAATTCACCATCACAATGTTTTCGCAGGGCTGAAGATAATGAGGACGCGGTTCGTATTTGCGTGCCGCGTCAAAGCAACCGGCCACCTTTCGGCTTAGCTGAGCCCACTAATGAGCTTTTCTCGGTTCAAGAGTTTTTTTGGCTATGTGCAAGCAATTTCAGACTTGCATGAACCGGGCTTTAAGGAGCATACGTGGGAGGACATTTTCTCCGATCCATTTGGACTTTGCCGATGATCCGGGCACGGTGCACTTTCGACAACATAAGTGGCTGCTTGAGCCTCCCATTGGCGTCAACCTCCAAGGAATGGCGTTGAAGATACGGGATGCAATCGCATCGGGCGAAGCATATCATCGTCCTCCGGAGCTTGTGAGTGATGGGGATAGGCGGATGAATCCGCAAAGGCTTACACCTTCACCTCCGGCCCCAATGGATGAAGTTGTGGACATGACCTATACCGAAGTCCATGAGCCCGAGGACCCTCCCCCGGAGATGCCAACACGAAGGGGCGAACCGGTTGCCACGGCATGCCCGTATCTCCATGAAAG
>LGRX02001685.1:0-32000 GCA_001247695.2 Cymbomonas tetramitiformis | reverse complement strand
GAACTAACCCTCGTCAAACCCGAGAACCAAATATACGTAGAATTTGTTCAAACGTTCAAAAACATTTCGAACGTTCTCCAAACCGATATGATACGCGAGTTCGATCAAAGCGACAGTACCTCGTACTGAATATCGTGGTAGCATATTTCTGTGTAATCCGATTAAAATAAAGAAGGTAATTTTTTAAACATCAAAATGTCTGGGCGACTTCTTATAAAAATGTCGTGTGTTATATCATGTTTGATCTCATATTTTTCGCCTGTGCGGAAGAACTGATCGATTGCGAAAAATTGCATAAAAGATCTAGGGGTATGTAGACGCAGACGGGGCATTTTCGCATGGCACGACAAACACACGCTCTCGCGACTACATGTGATGTTGTTGGTAATAGTCACAGCTACCGGGTTCAGAATTTCAAAGGAATCGTTCAACGCCGTTGGAGAGCAGGACATGCAATCGTACTGCGACGTCAGCGGGCCACCTTTGTCTAAGTCGGTGTATGGACTGTCGGTGGCCCTGATAAAAGATGCGATCGCGCATGGACCGGTGGCGCGGCCTGTCCGAGCCTGTGAACTCTTTTACGAGTTTGGTGTTCGCGTGTCTATACCCATATGCATATGCATAGGTTATGTAGGTCATTTAGGTTAAGATGTATATATATATGGATAGGTGGACAAATACATTAAGGTTTAATAAAATTATTAATTTAGCGTACAAAGCTTTATGCCTGTACAGTTTTAGCCAGCACGTAAATATATAGGGCATATGACCCTGATAAAAGATGCGACCGCGTATGAAATGGACGGTTTTACCGAAAAACCGAAAATAAATGTATTGGTCGCCGACGTCAAAGTCCGTGACACGAACGGTGAATGTTTACGCTTTCCGAAACTTTCTTTACCTACAGCATGATTGGTGTACAATTACAACACGATAAATTGTAATTTTACGACATTTACGACCTAATATGCGAGGGTGTAGAGGTTCTTTCTCCTTTTTTTTAACACGCAGAAATCCACTCTCGCATGATTTCGGCACAGTAATTGTTGTTTTTCAGGTTCAGAGTTTTGTTGCATTCTATCGATTGGCCTGGATGCTCTCTTTGCATAATATAATTTTTTGAGCGCCTCCATCTTTCTGCACTAAGATGCCAATATTCGGGCGTAAAAAGATGTAACCGTGTGTGTGGTACATGTGCCCACAATTCCGTATCCGCTTTGTTAAAATATATCGCGGCTGCATGAAATCCACACGACATAACAAACTCGTAACCCTTTTTACGCAAAAGGTTGTGCACGTTCTCGGTGGGACGTTCGATCTCAATCACGCGGAAGTTGTGCGCATCGAAAAGTTTTGGCACCAGAACGTATCCCTCTGCACCCTCCACGTCTATGGTGAAGTAATCGATTTGCCTCGGTGCATCGAATAATTGTAACGCTGCAATCAAGCCGACGCTAGACACCTTGGTCACTTTGTCGGGCAAGAATGTGTTATCGGTTTCAAGTCCTATCGAAGTTCCAACAATACCGGATAAACCATTATTGTGATCTGCAAATTCAACTTCGGAGCGCTTCTCACCGCCAACCACGGTGCTCAATATGTTACAACTGCGACGGGTCAAGGTTTTCAAGTATTGTATTTGTGGCTCCACGCATATTCCACTCCATGAGAGCGCAACATCAAAATAATACGTGTTGCTTATATCAACTGCGTCATTCGCTCCTACGTCCAAGTAATATCCGGATTTCATACCTTTCATTACACTGCTTACAAACTCATCCTGACCGGCTTGCGCGGTATATTTTACTACACGATAAGCGTCGCGTGGCGCAATCCATATTTTACGCAGTCCCAAACTTGGCGACGTGTGCGATAGATATTTTTGATCACCAGTATGAAGACCGCACCAAAACCTTTGTAAAATACATACACCACTCAAAATGCCGACCAAATATAACAGGTGTAAACGCAATAATTTTTTCGGATTTTGATTGATTATATAGGTTTTCATTTTCGCAATTATTGCGATTGCACACACGCATTTGTATATATATATATACTTTAACTGGTGGTTAAATTTTAGGAAGTAACAAAAAGAGAATACCAATTGCACAAAATCAAAATATCAAACGTTTTTCAGCGATAACATCAAATGAGTTAGATGTGCCGGCATCGAACCAGAGAACCCCCCCCCCTCGAAAACCCACAACTTACAACTTCACACTAGAAAAATAAAGAAAACCCCAAAAGCAATCCCACAATTTACTACTTAATTTACTACATAAGTACGCACACCAAAGTATACACGCAACCAACTTCATGCTCGCATGCACGTTCATCGCAACTACACCAATTCAAAACAATACGCAATCACCGTTATCATCAGCGTGCAAAACCAATCGAATACTGGAAAACTTACGCGCAACTATAAAACAACGTTACGCAAGTGACGTAAAGTTGAGCAAGCTTTCATTTGTATAATGCGTTTGGTTAGTTTCGTCCATAACGATGGCTTCGGTGCCACCGAACAGTATGGAAATGCGCGTGGCGCGGCTTGCGACAATAAAATACGCGTTGGTCCCCACCCACATCAGCAACACGGCATACAACCCGCGCATCGTTGCGAACCGGCTTTGCTGCGTGATCGTGCAACTGCGGTGTATGTATACGCGCATCCCCACGCCGTACAAATGGACGGTGTGTAATTTTCGCCCTTACAATCGTTTAAATAAATCACTTCAACACACGACGCGATCTAACCGTATATGCTGCGCTCAATTTTCTTACGTATATTCAAAGGTAGCGCGTCCTTTATGTCGTTGTGCTCCGGGTCCCACGCCAGCATCACATGTACGCGATCGTGGTGCACGCGAGCGCGCATCGTCCCGACAGTAAACGCTGCCTTGCGATACATCAGCAGATCGTCCATAAAGTGAGTCCTTCGAGGCTGCAGCACCTCGCACAGAAGCGCCCGCGAGGCGGCGCACACTTGCGACACTCTCATCAGCTGACAGGGCGCGCTCACGCGCCTTCGCCGTTTGGAGCGGGCGGTGAACGCCGCCCAGAGGTTTTTTTTACGCACGCGCACGAGCATCATGGAACCTACTGTCATGTCTTCGAAGGCGTACACGGGATGCGGACATTTTTTGGGCGCGTCGATTCTGACCAGAATACTCCATCTCATTGAACGATGCTCCCCTGTCGTGATCGTGATGTACCCAAAAGGCACGACGGGCACGCGCGTCGAGTTTCGCGTGCAGTAAGTCACCAGCAACGCGCGAACGTCGGCACTGTCGACCACGTTTTGCAGCGTGCGGTCGTACTCCGGTCGCCAGGTGCCGTAAATGTCAAGGGCTAGGGCCTGTGCGTAACATGCGCTACGGGCGGTGGCGTGCAGACTGTTAGGCGCGTCGCGGGATAGACGCAAAAGCTCGTACACATCGCTCTGTTTGGACCCACGACGATGCGCGGCGCGTACGCTCGTTGTCGTGTGCACCACCACGTCACCTTCGACGGCGAGCGCGATGAGGGCGGTCGCGTCTTGATTCGCTTGGTATATATCCTCGATCCCTTTTTGTCGCAACGCGCGAGAGGTCGAACCCGCAGCGCCGTCTAGCACTAAAGCGGATCTCACGCCGGACCTGTGACACGCATCGGCAAACTGAAGGTTCCGTTTGTGAGCTCGCTCGCAGAGCTGGTTGGCCTCATCCGCGCGCTTAGCCGATGCGATACGACCGAACACGTCGATCGTGCCGGATTGTGAGAACAGGGCCCAGTCGGGCAGGGTGTGACGCGCGCCGTCGTCCAACGTCACGACGCGCAGGACGACACGAGCCATCGATTTCGGTGTGGTATGCACCTGGTAGCCTACCACGCGCACCTCCACCGGCGTGTTATCGACGGAGCTGGTGCAATTGAAGCAGAACGCTGCCACGGTCAAACGTAGTCCCACCACACGGTCGTACACCCTTCTATCTACGACGTCGAAAAGTGAATGCTTCGTCCGCGCGGCAAGTTGCGCCATGGCTGATTGCTATGCGGTTCACAGCGCCGTGGTGTGTTGCGGGTATGGGTGGTTCAATTGTTCCCTCGCGTTAATAATTACATTAAAGTGTACGAAAGTTTTTGTGCAAACGCCTCACGAGACCGGCAGCGCGATCTGGCGTGGCGCGGAGGGAAGCTCCGTATCATCCTCCAACACGAAATAGTTGACCGATGGCGGTACTGTGGTGGGCGCGGCGTTTGAAATTTTGCTGGGCGCAACGTCTTGCGGGTGTTCATCGGCCTTAGCCTCCCGCAAATACGCATCGAGCTCGTACTCCAGCGAGTGGGTATCGGCGTCGTGCTCCGCGCCGCCGTATAACGGCACTTCGCCGAGCGCCGTCATCGCCTGCCTTACGTCCGCCGACGCGTCGTTCAGGTCGCTCATCTGGTCGACCATTTTGTCGATGTCGGACGTCATGCCGTCGAAGTCGCCAAGGCCTCTGTGCGCCACCGCCGTCGCGTCCCTCAGTGCGCCCGTCGTGGCGCACACGTCGCGGTCAATTTGCAATCGGTCGATCATCTGTTCGCACGCGGCGTGCAACGCCTTGTGTTGCTTGAGTTTCATATCGTTTCGTTTTTGGGCTTTCAGAAGGTCCAGCGCGGCTGTGCGCAGATTTCGGCTCATGGCCTGTTTGATACGCGTCTCGTACTGCTGTCCGACCCGGTCCAGTTTGTTGATATCCACCATATGCAGATCGCGCTGCAGTTCGACACGGTTCAGGGCCACCTCCTTTTGACACGCCGGGTACATAAAATTCATGCACGTGTTCCATGCGATCCTGGCTCGTGAGGTGCACATTGCACCGCCAAAAGGATCTCAATACTGCGCGGAACCGCGCGTGCGTATATATATATATATACACGTGCACTTACCGGATCACGAACACACGCGCGCGTACTCGGTCGTATATCGCAAAATGCAAAAGTTCGTATACCATCTTGGGTACGTCGTCCAAGCTCGCGAGGACTCGTATTACAAATACGACAACTACCGAAATAGCATTTTCGTGGGACCAGCAGAATACAAAGGGCGAGTTTATGATAATGGTGACGCTGATGAACTCGATAAACTCAAGGCTGACTTTCGAAATTACAAGAATGATTACGTCAAAAACACGTCCAAAAAAATATTGCTTCGCAGATACGCGAGCCATAATTCGCCAGAATACTTTAAGTCATTAAATGTTTACGGTACAGAATGGTCTATGATATATGACGAGGAGCTCTTGCGGGGCGATGTAGATTTGACAGGTAAAATGCAGGCGCAGTGGTTGCTGCATCTGTGTCGATACAACGGGCGCTCCAGAGGCGCCATCGGGGATTGCAAGATACCGTTGACAAAAGAGCATTTCGTGGACACGTGCATGCCCAGTGGCGTGAACGACAACGTTACGGTGTGGTGTATCGTCACGAAGGCTGTCGGCGAGTACACACTTCACGTCACCAAACGCACGCCCATTGCACCAGCGTACGAGTTGACGTTGTTGGATAGCGACACCCATACGCCCTCTGTTGATAACGTGATTCTCTGGCGCGTGCAAAACGATGACCGAAGACGCGCTGACGCCGTGATCGCGTCTCTGACGCGCGCGACGTGGCGATGCGCAAGTCTTGACGATTCTGGTGTGTGGCACGATCGTGGCACGGTCGAGCGACGTCACGATCTTTTAATCGCACGATTACGAAAATTTAGAGACGCCGTGAACTTGATGCGTGGTCGTTTACGTAACGTGGATACTGTGATTGCACGCAATGTCGACAGTTTGCATGCTGACAGTGCTAATAGTGATTGAACATACAAGCGCATTCAAGCGCAAAAAAAAAAGTCGCCGACACGTACGATTTGACCCCTGGGGTCGTGCATAGACGCGTCGCGATGGCGGACGACGGGATCACGGCGCGGACGCGCATCGCGCACGAAGCGCTTAACGTGGTCATTCAGGTTTGCCACCGCTTGGTGCTTAACTCGCGACCGCACGTGCCGGTGGTGCACACGTATTGTCACAGACGGTCACGCCTATCAAAGTACGACCAAATGTACGCGTGCATGCACGCGACGTACGTGCTGCAGAAAATCACGCGTCAAAGAGCGACACCCACGTCCGCGCACAGACGCTACGATTTCAACAGCATGGCATACGCGACGACTCGTACCGACTGCAAATTCATCACATGGTGCGAGTCCGGCGCGGACCGCGATACGTCGATCGGGTCGTCGGATACGGACACGGACGATGACGAGACGGAACGCGCGCACGCGGAGCTGATGCTGCGCAGCGTCGAATTTTTTCGTGAGGCGGTGTATCTGACTCTGCATACCCCTGAAACGCTAGAGAACCTGCACGTGTTGCACCTGATCAACATGCCCGTCGAGGATCCCAACATCACGCGCGTGACAACGAAACTTCAAAACTGTAGGTACCTGAACGAACTCGTTTTGGACGGTGTACGTACGATCTCGACATCGGCGAACGGCCCGCCGGTGACGGCGAGCGCCACGATTGAGATGGCGTCGCTACGCACGTTCGTCGCGCGCTGTTGCGGCCCAAGCGTGTGGCCGATGATCAGCACGTACGCGCGTGCGAGCGCGTTGCACACGCTGCATCTGCAAGAAGTTCACGTTTTTTGGTGCGCCGGATGGGAGCTCGCCGCGTCCCTACGCGTGGTCCGTTTGGTGCGTCTCACGTCCAGCGACGTAGATTTATACCTGGCCGTGAAACGTTTACCGAAGCTCGCGGATTGCTCCATTATCAACTGCCTGGACGCGTTGCCCGCGTCGGATCTGTTCGATCGGTTTTTACCCGCGTGGAACCGTACGTCGCACGCCACGCTCACCGTATTACGCGTGGATGTGTACGTATCTTGGGCGCGTAATCCGACGTTGCGCGCCTTTATCCAAGAACACGATCCGTGCATGTATCGTCTGTGGTCGCGCTTCTACCATGCTTTTCGGTCAAACGTCGGATCGTTACATATGCGCCTTTGCACCGACATCTACACGATACGAACCACAAATAGCGAGTTTGGGTATGCGCAAAATCTGAACGACGTGATGGCTGATTTGGCGAGTGGCGCGCGCTGTTGCGACGCGATTGGTCTCACAAAAAAAAGGAAAATGGGTTAGACGGTCGATGTATGCTACTGTATGCCACCGTGGCGTTATGCATTGGGAGATGGCGTTGTCAAAGAAACTCGATACGCCACGCTGAACTTCGGCCTAGGTGGGTACAAATAACAGTCGCTGAAAGCATGTTTCATTTTTTTCAGAACCGACTGCAGCGATGCAGACACAACCACGTAACATCACGCCGCTGAATAACTCTGTGGCCACCGGTCGTCGCGCAACAGAAAATTTAGATGTGTACGTGACGCAGATGATCCAGTTAGCGCGTACGCTGGATAAAAACAGCGGTGAAACGAACGACGACATATTGCGCCGTAGTACCCGTGCGGACTGTCTCGCTGTGCATGTACTGTTACACGCAGCGATAGGAGATCGCATCACCAAATTTACGGACAACAAGCAGTACAAACGTACGCACATGTCTCTGATCGCGTACGTGCGAAATAAGTCAACTTCTTTATGCAAAAACTGCACCGCGCGCGACCTAAATAATTGCGCGCATCGCCAAATCAACAACGTGATTTTAGACGTGGTTAGTAAAAGCTCCACGTCCTTACAAAAAAACGTATTGCAATACGCGGAGCACTTGTACATACTGCACCTGTTTTTCGGCGACGACAAAGCTTTTTACCTCACACCTCGTGCAACCGTGGCCGAGGCGCTCGTCGCCAGATACACGCGATGCAAGTATCCGTGCGTCACGTTGAACGTCGCCTACGACGCGTCACGGCTGTCGAAGTTCGGACGTAAAGTGTACGATCTTATGGTCATGTACACGAACTCAGGCGATAACGTCGCAGACGCGTTGCCGGTAATCGCCGAGGGCTCCGAAACCACGCCGATAGAGACGCGCGATCAGTCGCGTGCGCGTCCGTGTAAACGCGTTCGATTCGCCGACAACGACACGCGTCCGAGTGAACCCGTCCACCTGGCCGACGCCGAAACGCGTACGCCGCAGAACACCGCGAGCGTCGCGACCACGATGGCCGGGAACGCACGATCCGAATTCCTCGACGGTTTTTTGGATCAAAAGTTGGACGCCCTGTTTGCCCAAAAATTCTCGGTCGTGGTGGAGACTTGTATTGCACGACTGCTCCACCACATGCGGACCGCGGATTGCGTAACTCAACAGGAGACTTTGGACCTAGCAAACGCGAACGCGTGCGCGCTAATCAAGCGAAGCCTTGAGGGACTTGCCCCCGGACGTGGATTGTAGTGTGGCTGATATCGCAGACTACCTGCGGGACCAACAGGGTTAGGGCCACGTAAACATGTACATGCAGTGCGCGTCCCCCGTTTGGGCAATTATAAATATGTATATACCTTCGTGTTCATAAATTTCGATGACAATGACGATAAACGCGCCGCGCTGTTCACGGACGCCCTGTGGTGCATGTCCCAGGCAGAGTAAAAAAACCCCCCGCTGATCGTGGTGTGATTTAGAATTCACCTAGCAAAGCCAACCATGTTCCTGTTTCGCAAGCTCGCCACGCTCTCGCTCGCGTACGTGATTGGCGCGCCTCGGGCGTGTATCGCGCAGATACCGCACGTGGTGCCCGAGGGGCACGTCGGTCTTTACTTTCGAGGCGGCAAATTGCTCGACGCGGTGGCCGAACCTGGCGTGCATGTGCACCTGCCGATCATTACGCGTTTGGTTAACGTGCAGGTTCGGGTGCAGACGGATGTTGTCCGAAACGTGCCGTGCGGCACGAAGGACGGTATCATGTCGGAGTTTGAGCGTGTGGAAGTTGTCAACACGCTACAAAAAGAGAAGGCCCATTCCATCGTCAAGGCTTACGGGGCGGACTACGACATTGTATGGATTCATGATAAAATCCATCACGAAATAAACAAATTTTGCTCCAACAAAACCCTCAGACAGGTGTACGTCGACGACTTCGCCACGCTCGACCGATCGCTGGAGTCCGCGCTGCAAAGCGATTTAGACAGATACGTGAACGGGGTCACCGTCATCGCGGTGCGCATGACAAAGCCTGTCATACCCGAAACGATCCGACGCAATTACGAGGCGATGGAGGAGCAGCGCACCGCGGCGCTCGTGGCGATGCGCACCCACGAAGTCGTGGAGCGTGAACTCGAAACAGAACGCGTGCGAGTCGTATCAACCGCGCGCAAGCACGCGGAGGAGGCGGAAATCAAATCCAGCACGGAGGCACGACGGGCGCGCCTTCAGGCCGAAACACGATCGTACGAAGATAAACTAACTGCGGACTCCAAGCGCTACGCGGTTGAAGAGGAAGCCGCGGCAAACCAAGCGCTGTTGACCGAACCGTATCTCCGTCTGCAAGCTACGCGCGTGTGGGAGCACAACACGAAAGCCTATTTCGGCGAGCGCATCCCCACGCTCATGATCGACCCCGTGCAACCCGCAAGCCCTGCCACCACAGCGTCCACCTGGTGGTCGCCGCGGGAACGCCAACAGTAGGGAAGGCTCGTCGGTGCCACGTTCTGCTGCTACAACATAAAGTGCGATCGGCCAAGAACCGTCGTCGTCGTCGTTTACGCAGGCGGGCAAAAAGCTGTTTCGCTTCGAGGACGTGGGTGTCTGGGGCGATGGGCGCGCTTCGTGCCACTTTCAAGCGCGGCGAGCGCCCAATTTCAAAAAGCGCGCACGCAGGCCAATTGAAACATAGTAGCATCCTGAAGTGTCTTGCAATCGTAAAACTTCGGAGGGCGCGTGCACGGATTGTTTCAACGCGGAATGCTTGAGGGGATGCTTGCACGGAATGTTTGAGGGGACATACGAAGAAAAGCGCGTAGACGCAGTGTCGTATTAATTATATTAAAGAGTCCGTTTTATTGGCTGTCCTTATGCAGCGCGTACGCAAAGCCGGGGCCGTCGCGTTTTGTGCGACGCGGCATTACGTTGCACGGTAACCACTGTGCGCGCTTTATATAATCGTAGTTGCGTCAAACTGCGACTGCATGATTCGGGCCGCTCCAAATTAACGTCGCGCGCTTGTTTATGAAAAAACGCGCTTCTGGATGCACCGTTGCGATGCAAGTATGCAAATTTGTATGTTCGCACGCACCTCCGATCGAATGGTACGCCTTCGTTAGGCCTAGAGGCACTTCCGTGTATGAGCATGCCGGAGAAAGCCATAATCGACACGGATAAAGCGTCGCGCCTCCAAAACAGGATTTCACCTGCAGCGTGCGGTTGGTCGCGTTTATCATCGCGGTCAATTTGGCGCGTCCCTGCGGGGATCCGATTATGCCATGCGGCCATTCACCGTTCATCAACACCAACGGGTAGGTGTCATAGTAATTGTAGTAAACGCGGTTCCCATCGGCCTCTTTATACAACCCATGACCGCAAATTATATCGTTTCGAAACGCGAAGGCATTTCGATTGTAATCCAAATGTATGGCACGTAGCATATCGGGTTCCAACGTCGTCGAAGTATCCAAATCCGCTACCATCACATGTGATACAGACCCTGCTACGTCACGGGAAACCAACATACGTAAATGGTTTCGCAGTTGCGCAATACGTCGAATACGGTGATCTATTACGTCCTTCGACAACTCCGGTTCCTCATACACGTGTAAGCAGCTTACTGTCTTCAGACTGGTTCTCAAGGTCTTCGATGCCTGGGGACCGTGCATTATGTATATTTTGGTTACGAAGGACAACTCGCAGTACGCTTGCAAAGTTTGTAACACCTTGTTCTGCATATTATCTCTGACCATGCCAACGATAGCTACGGTGCAGTCGATTTTTTTGGCGTTGTTGGTTTCGACATAGCAATCTATTTGTTTCGTCACGCCAAAATATGTGACGTGCATTATGATTGCCAATACCCAAAGCCGGAGAAGCGTACGCCGATTGCAAATCGTGTTACGCATGCCTGTGCTTCAGTTCTACGGTATATGGCGTACCGCGGAACACAATAAAATCGAGGCGTCTAAACTCCGGTGAACACTAGACGAGCTGCGGGCGGAGACCCCGGTCACCGTATCCACGATGGCAACTTCGCAAATACAACGGTATATATTTATATACATATATATGTATATGTATATTTATACATGCAGCTCGTTTTGCCTATTACCAAAATTGTATCACTCTATCAATACGAACGTTAAATCGTGTGGAATTTTTATTTGTGTATTTCGAAGCATCGCCGCGCGCGGTACCGAGAAATAAAGCCCGAGCACTTAGGCGCAGGAACGCGGGCACGCGCGGCAGGTTTGCGGTTGTAAACACGCATGCCTGGTACGTGCGTATAGATACGTTATCTCGTTAGACCTCGATAGGACACACGAGCATACGCATGTCGGTTGTTGAAGCTTTTGCTGCCGGAGTCCAGACTAAGACTTCGGCGAGTTCGTACAGATGCCGCAACTGCCTGCACTCGCCCGATATTTGTGCGATGCCAGACGGCTGCCAAAACTGCGGTGCGATGCGAGAGGAGTTAAAAAAAATGCAACGATTTCAGCGCCGCGTTGCGTGCTTTTTTACAAAGGAATACCCGACAAGCACCGTATAGCGAAACGGAGGTTAGCGGGTCAGTCGTCATGAATACGCAGGGGGAGGAGATTTCCTCGCCAATGGGATTCACTCCAGAGCTGAACGAATCCAGCTGCGCTACCGACGCGACTCAGATCCCTTACGGACGTGAATTTTTGAAGTGTCTGATGGAAGGGAAAAACGTTATGCAAGCAATACTCCCTTACGCAAAAATTATTGAACACTATCACCCGGCTTTGCATGAAGCTATCACAACAAGCATCGACCTACCGACTCACGACTTATTATTACGTGAACACGTTCGCTTTTTAATAACTAAACATATTACAGAGGAGAATTCCTCGCCAATGGATTTAACTCTAGAGCTGAACGAATCCAGCTGCGCTACCGACGCGACTCAGATCCATGACGGACGTGATTTGTTGGAGTATTTAACGCAAGGGGACGACGTTATAGGAGCAATAGACTCTTGCACAGGTCCTATTGCACAGAGGTACCCGGAATTGTATGAAGCTATCCAAACAAGCTACGAAATAACGAGATACAATTTATTAGCAGACCAACACGTTCGCGATTTAATAACTAACGCAATGAATGAGCTCGTAGTGAACTGACCACAGAGAAAAATACGATTATTTTTTGTGAAACCAGTGTAAAAATAAGTTACAAAGGTACCAGGACCGAGAAGCACAACCGCGTCATACCGGGGACGCTCTCTTCTATACAAAGCAAGCAACGCAAGATTGTGACCACGTGCACTACTTGTTAACAGAAAAGCCAAACACAAATTAATGTCACGAAATACAACTAGGAGAGCCAACAGTTACACGCTAGCTTGCTGGCAGTGGCTTGCACGACGCCAAACAAAGCTAATTAAAATAGGCTATCGTTCAACTTCAATTGCGCCTTAGTCGTTTTGCGTTTTGCTTATCTGGTTCTTTGCTCAGCAGAACCATAATCTTGTCTGCTATGTCAGAAGCGTGGGACAAAAAAGAGTTCACAGATGTGCAATTGGCGCGTTGCGCCAGCGCCATACAATCCTGATAAGCCTTCTGCAGGAACGCTAGCGTCTCGTCATCTGCTGTGCTTTTTACGGTAGAGTGGGTGGTTGCACGAGCTGCTAACATAGCATCCTTCAACCGCTGAGTATCGTACGAGCCAAACCATTTGAGGCAATCAGGTTTATTTTCGCCTTGCTGTCTCGTGAACAAGCTGTCCCACGTGCGCACGCCGTACATCACAAAAACATACCAACCGTCTTTCAGGCCATCGACGTCTTCGCAGATTCGCTTTAATACGTCGTCAAGCGTGCCCTTATAGAGGTCAAACAAACCGATGGCGCGCAGCAGAGGCGACAGCTCCCCAAAATGACAGAAACGGTCTTCACGATACAGACTTTCGACGTTGTCACGGTCCAAAAACCATAAGTGATTTGCACTCGGTGGTGGTTCCACGCGTAAAATGTCATAGAACTTCAAGTAGTGCTGCCAAAAAAAAGTGTACGCTTGACCCGGGACGCTCCGTGCTGAAAACACAAAGCACTTTGTAAACACCTCAGAAGTACGCGCAATGCCGCAAGCGGCTGAAGGTGACAGTTGCAGCGCCACGTAATCATTCTGAGTATCATATTCAGTAACCACGTAAGGGGCACTGGACCCCCCAGGGACGACGGTAGTATCAAGTCTATCGACAGGTATGTGTTTAAAGTGGAGGCAGAGACCGACGTCGAGGTAGTCTGTAAAGTGACCTAAATCGTTCGTATCTGACAAAAACACCACCAGTATTTCTGCTAACCCATATCTATCAACGGTATCAACGAGCGCCGCAGTGAACGGTGTAAGCGCAGACACTTGCAGCTGGCGTTGCCACTTTAAATACTCTCGATGAAGGTCCATGTGATGTTGTTGTAAGTACACCCGGTCAACGGTTGCACAAGATTCGCGTTGGTCAGGTTTAAAGCGTAGCATACATTGGACAGTCGATAGCGGCCTTCGGGGATCATCAACACCTGTTTGCGCGTTAGAATGGGAAACGGGTTCGGAGACAGTTTCGGTATCCATCTTAAAAAAGTGCCGTGTGTATCAAACTTACTATTAGGTATTATCACCTGGCGGCGTGAAAGGCTGCGTGGTCGCAAGGCGCGTTGTTTTGGTATTCCTAATACACCTCTGACCTTTATAATCTTCACCCAAACCAAATTACCTTACCTTAGTCAAACAGCAGCAGCAGCAGCAAAGCTCGAATCCCAACGGGCGATACAGTCGAATGTTTCATCTCACGATCGCCAGGCGCTAACGATGACAGTGCCACTGCAGTCGCATACATTTATCGCGACGCCACCCACGCGTTATGGCATGGCATAACAGGTGAGGCAGAATCGAATCCGCGCATACCGCGACGATGGCGGATCGCGCACGCGCCGCGTCAGGGGTCACGAATCACAGATCGATCGCGCCATGCAGCGCTTTTTCGCGCGTGCAGCAAAAAATTAAGCCTCACGGTCCGACGGATGATGCAACGCGTCAGCACGATGACACCCGTACGGTTTAACGATGTTTACAATAATATGTAGCACAGCGAGGTCTGGGAGGTACGCGATATGCGCGGTCAACAACGACCTGAAATAAACGTTTTAATAATCGACGACGAAAGTTTTTATCTTTTTTGGTATCATTCCCCTAGAGCGAATGACCGCCTGCGCAACAACCGCCTCGGTACCCTTAAACAAATCTGATACGACGCTTCGACAATCTCAACCAATTTAGGACGTTTGTGAGGTGGTACGGGGCTTCCCGAACCACCGATGCGGTGTAAATTTGTACGGTCGACGCACGTACTACGGTTGTAGCGTGTCGTGATGTTTGCACATCAAACTAAACCCGATCAGAATGCCTTTACGGCGCTTCACATGCGTAAACCCCACCGGCGCGTACGACTGCGGGCAACCGATGAAGTGCTGCGCCAACGCGTGACAATCGTGATCGGTGGATTTGCGGCAACGACTCGAAGTGCAATGATCGTGTTGCGTCATCATGGCGAACTTGTAATCGTTGTCGCAGGTGTTTCCGTGCGTGTATGTCATCACTTGTAAATCTCCACCAAAGGGTTGGTTATAAGGGCGAGCGCCGGTGTTGTCGTACGTTTTGCAGTCACGATCGTGTTTTTCACCGATGTACAATTGACTGCCGTCGGTGCATGTGAAGGACACGCTGTCGATGATGGACCCGGAGCTCACGTACATCTCGACCGCGTACGCGGTGCCCAGCGCGCAAACGTGCGTCATCGTGTTGCCCGTGTCCACGCAGCCGTAATCCCCACCGCTCACGGTCGCGGGCGGAGGTGGGTAAGGCGACGGTGGTGGAGGGCAAGGCGAGGGCGGCGGTGGCGGCGATGGTGGCGAAGGTGCGGGCGGCGGAGACGCGCAAACAAAGCCAGCGCTCGGATCGCTAGGCAATTCGCAAACCCAACAGTAACAGTCGACAAGCGACATGTCAGCGCGGAAAGTGTTGCAGTAAATGATCGCCGCGGACGCCGGGTTGTCGCCGATTGGGTACTGCGTCGTGTACTCCAGACAGGTGCCGGTGAACGGTGGTGGCGAGGGAGGGGAAGGGGGCTGCGGCGGCAACGGGGGAGGTGACGGTGGTCGATCGCAAAAACTGTTATCGCACGCGCAGAAACAAGTCATCAGGGCTGAATTGTAGTAATCGGTGTAGCTTTCCCCGTACGGCGAGGCGTCCACGCGTCGGGCCACCACGTTGTACACTCGCGGCGTATTTAAAAGATGGTAGTACGCCACGTATGCGACGTTGTACTGTCCCTCCGCGGTGCGCAGCACCACCTGCAGCGGGTACGCGATGTCCAGGTACGCTGACCAGTCCTCGCTTTGCCACGTGACCCGAGACGGGTCGACGTACGATTGATTCACGCTCGCGTTTTGTCCCGTGCGCAAAATGATTGCGGCGGCCAACACGTCGTCCGCAACAGCGGTTTTGAATCGCAGCGTGTGCGGGTCCGCCTCGTCCACGCCGATGACTATATCGTCCGCACCTACGGACACGGCGTCGTCGGATTCGCATTGGTTGCTGCAATCGGCCAGGCGCTGTTCCTCGGGCGGGAGCGCGCCGAGCGTGCCACCAAGATAATTGCGTGACGTCTGTGCCGTCGAGGGCGATAGCGTGGGCGCCGTCGTAACACGCGCGCCGTCGACTGTCACGTACACCAAACTCATCGTGCCGTACACGTCTGTTTGCGTCTCGAACGTAGGAAAGGCGTCGTACACACGCTCGCTGCACGCGACGGCAAACGCGTTCGCGGCGCGTGTGTTGTCAAAGACGAGGCTCGTTGTGAATTTGCTCTCCTTATACGTAGAAATAGGACCGTTATACACCCGCGCGTGGGAATCCAACGCGATCGCGTACGTCGACACCTGACCGTTGAAGTCCGTAACAAAGCGAACGCGAAATTGTTTGTCGTCCCGGTAGCGGTTGTAAAAGTTATTGTCGAACTCCACCTGCAGATCGACGGTGACTACGTTCGCGTCGTCGTCGTCCCCGTCCGCGTAATACAAACCCAAAGACGCGGAAAGCGCAACGATTACGACCGCGCTTACGAATATCACCGCAGTGCATGCTTGGCAAGTACGCCGTTCCTGTTTGTTCATGAATTTTTTTCACGGGGATGAAGAGTGTTGTTTGGTGAATTTATACGCCACAAGTGGCAAATCGCGTCGCAAACTTTTAGCTGAGACTGAAGGGATGTCTCGGACGATGGGCAACCGCGCCGTGCTGCGACCCGCGAGCGGATGCCATTCGGAGGACCATCATTCGGGGACTATCGCGGTCGTACGCGCCGGATGGTAAACCGTTTATCCCACGTAATGTCACAAAGATACGCAGCTCGCTTTGACAGCGCTCGGTTTTGCGACCTCGCTATCTTATTTTCGGGTCCGATTGCGAATATCATTTTTACACATTCCCGGGATTTGGCATACTTCTGTCAATGCGGCGCGCCACGTTACAACGGCAACCTACAAAGCGTCACGAGGAATTCTTCCCTGCGCTGTTAACTTTTATCCAAGCGCCTATTTCGATTAAATTAAAACAACTTATCGTAGCTCGGCGGATACGCGACACGAACTTGGAGCACGCGCTTAAAATGCTCGATCGTGGAACGTTCGAGCGTAAATGGAATCGTCTTTGAAGCAGTGAAAAACACGCGACGATATATCCGTGTCTGCGCCACGATGCATCGCACGTGCACCCCGTCCGACGCGTCGGTTACGTCCGTGTTCAGCACGACGAAGAGTTGCTGCGGTGGTAAGTGCGAGTGGACGCCCTGAAACACCTCTCTGCGCTCCGCCTCGGTATCCAACCGCTCCTTGCATCCGTCGTGCGTGACCGACGCCAGCGGTGGTTCAAAAGTCAAATAGTACCAGCCGTCCAACTGCGCGCGGTCGGAGCCGGTGATAAAACGCGTGTTAAAATTGACCGCGCTGCGTGTCGTGCGCAACAAACAGTTTAGCCGCGCGATCGCTTGTTGCGCGTCCGTCGAAGAGTGCGCCAGGTTGTATACATTTCCGTCGCCGTCGGTGATGCTGAAGGGCGTTGTTGCGCGCAACGTACGAACGGCGATTGCGCAACGAAGTATCGTGCGCTTCGTCAAAACGGCAAATCTGCGTAGCGCGCGCACGGCACAGTTGGTATGCAACGGTCGCGACATTTCGCTTTGCGCACAATACGTGCACGATTTACGTATTTATATACTTATATAAACATACATTTATATAGTTACAACGTTGGACTTGTATGGTAAGCCGATATTGTAGATCAATTATGGCTGATTCGTAATTACAGGAATCGAACGCTGTGTGCGACAATCGTGTCTAAGAATTTGTTCAAATTGTCGTGTTGCGTGAAAAACAACGTAACACGCATAAATACACGCTAAGCACCATATGCCGTGTGCAATTTTATCGACTATAATCATGTCGGTCGCAACCGTTGATGCCCTGAAGTCACCCACTTTAAATCCCAAAGAGGGAGAAGAGGGAGCGTTCGACGGTAACGTTGCACGGGCAATTGCCAGCAAATTGTCTCAGGCCGATGCTACTGCATTAGCTATGGTCGACAAAGAATTGAATGCTTACGTACGCTATGAGGCCGATCATCTTTCTTTGCCAGAGCCGTGCGAAACCGCGATCCGAATGTTGAAATGGTTGGAAAGATATTTTACCCAACATAGAAACGAAATTGTGCTGCGAAAAATCTCAGGCGAACCGTTGTCAGCAGAAGAGCGAACAGATGAAATTGATCCCTTTTATACGAAGTATCCCATTCCCACTATCGCAACCGTTGATGCCATTAACGATGAGTACAGTATCGATTTTCAACTTGCTTGCAAGTTCGCGTGTTCGGTCGTGATACCGACTCCCGATTTACATGTAAAGTTTACCGAGAGACTGTACGATCTTGCGGTAAGCGGGAGACGTACGTGGTGTTATGTTCAAGAACGGTGGAGTGTTGATATTCCTGAAACTGTCAAGGAAACCTACGTGCCCGTCTCAAGTTTTTTTTTAGAAGCAAGAACTGACGCCCGTACCTCGTTCATCCCGTTTATGGTGTTGCAAAATTGGTATTTCTACGCAACGGTAAAAAAAAATGACAACAGCGAACTTTCAGTGAAGATCCCCGTGAAATATTTGCTTCAACCCTCATCAATCTACGCACACACGACGTATACACCTCAAGGGACAAACACGCCTCGCATGGTGGTAGAAAAAACTGAACAAGTTTGCCAGACATACATACGTATATTGCGCGACTGCTTGGGATTTACAGTTATCGAGAATAAACCTAAAGTGACCACTAAGAGTCACGGACGTCCAGGATCATGGTCGCCTTTTGCTGATGTTGTAGGCGGGGAGACTTTTTACACCAATTAAGGTTAGCTCGATTATACAGGAGCGCACTCAAAAACTATATATAATATAAGACGCGCTATGCTTGCAAACTTATTTTTGAAACATGTTCGGTGTAACAAACACGTATCCGACGCAGCGCGTTTACGCTACTTCGAAGCCAATGCGCGGCCCAACGCACGGCCCACTCGCGAGCTCCCCCGCACGTTCTTCGCGTCTCTTCGCTGCACCCGCCGCACGTCGCCGCTGCGCGATTTGTCGTAGGCGTCGGTGCACATCCGATTGCATCGGCGTGTCGACGTCGTGCATGTTTGCGCTCCTCGAAGCGTAACGCCCTGTTATGCGATAGCAGCCCGTAGTCGGCCTGGCGTCTTGGTAAATGCTCATTTCGTACAGCGCGTGTGAATGATCGTTCGCAGGCATCCCCGGGATTTCCGCGTCCTCAGATTTGGTCGTCGACGTCATGGCTGTGCGGCGGTGTCTTGATGGTAGGATCCGCGAGGTCCCACAAAAAAATGCAAGGGTGCAGGGTGAATGGTGAGCAAATGAAAATATGACCGGGAAACCTAATGGGCGTCAGGTTTATACCGTGCCAAGAAGTGAGCGACAAATGTGTGCAGCACGCACAAAGCGTGTCGTTTTATTTATAAACCGGCATACGGTGAAGATGTTCGGGCGGCACGGGGCCGACACCGTGCGATCCGCCGTGCCGCGCGTACGTGCGATCGCGTTGGTCGCTTATGCAGCCCGCCGAGAGTTTAACAGCGTATCCAACGCCCTCCCAAAATTACATACCAGTGAATGTGGTGAAATTACATACAAGTTGAACGCGCGTAGTGATAATAAAAACTTAGTTATTCGGTCAAATGGTTCACTTGGCAATTGGTGTATCGATTTGTTTTGAACCTGAATGTGGACGGGTTGTATATGTGTAAATGCACGCTGCGGACACCGTGCGCTTAACTAAAATTCACCGTCCCGCGTGGTCTTCGCGTCAGAGGCTGTCGGCGAGGCTCGCAAACACGATAGCGCGCTCGTTCAGCGGACTGTGCGGTTTGTACATCTCACGCTCCTCGGCGGTGTACGGGGGGAAAAGCGCGTCCCAGTCCACGGGTCGGTCGAAGCCGTCCGATGAAAGCTGTCGCAGCTTCGCGATGGACGGTGCGTGCAGGTCCGGTACTTTCCAGACGCGCGTCGGTTCCATACCTTCGGGCCGCTTAGCGGTTACACCGTCGACGTACGTCGGCGTCACCACGAGCATAGCGTTCTGCAGATACGCGTCACACCACTCCCGCAGTCCTTGTCTTTGTATGATGTAATCCACGTTCCTAAGGTTGTACATCGAGGGTAGTTGGTTGGACGGCAGTTTGGGTACCGCCATGTCGTCGAGCACAGCGTCGATGCTCTGCGCCGATCCACAGCCGTCCTGACGACAGTTGCGATTCCGGTCGGTCGCTTCCAAGAGCGTTCGGTGGTCGTGCGTCAGCCGCCATCCCGTAAAGAGTCGGCACATCGGGTCGGTGGTGATCGGGTTAGCCAGCACTTCGTGCACGATGCTTTGATTCATGAGCAGTAGGCAACCGCGCGGGATACTTACGTCCAAAGCACGGGGTAAGAGCTCCTGCAGCGCCGCCGCGGAGATTTTTGCAAACCCCGCGATCGGCGTGTGCAAATGTTGCGTTGCGGGCACCAACCGTATCGTCTGATCCGTGAAGGCGATCCATCCTCCGTAGACGGTGTCGCCATCTTCGTAGACGCTCACGTCCTGATGCCAAGACTCTGGAGACGGCTTTTGATCTTTAGTGCGCACCAGCATACGATCCAGCATCTGATGGACCTTTCGTGGCGCTTCGGCTTTGTTTTTGCGACGGTAGCCTGCGAATCTATCAGAAAATCGTTCGCAGCGTATCGGCCCCACGCTGGCGCGCGCGTCTCCAAGCCGGTCCACTTCGCGCAGCACGGGCAGCACCCGCGCGTGCGCCACCAACCGCATACGTCGGACGAAGCGGTTGTGAAAGGAGCTCGCGACTCCCAAAGCGCCGAAGCCCGTCTTGGAATACCTCCAGCCGCTGCAAGACCTGTACTCGGGCAGTTCGCGCAGGGCTTGTTTGAAAGCGTCGCACAACCCCTCAGATTCGACGTGCTCAAAAAGGCGAACCACGGCATAACCGTTTGTCGCCAAGTGGTGCGCGATCATCGCGTTTGCATCGTCGATCGTGATTGTCATCGCGCTGTCCGCAAGGTTAAACGAAATAAAAGAGCGGGGGTTGCGGGGTGGGTGATGGGGAAGTGAAAAAGTGACCGGGAGATCGCTGCGCGTGGGCTTTATATCGGCTGAGCAACAGATGCCCAAAACGTGGTGGGGTTTCAAAATTGTAAATGAGCCGCCGTTGCATAAGAATTGACACGTATCAGTGGCCTGAATTCGCGATGCCGCTCGATATGCCGTGCAACGAGTGGCTTCGCCACGATGCGCACGTCGGTCAAAGCGTGGCAAACCTGAACGTCCTTGAGGTGGATCACTGCCCGCTGCACGCGTTGCAGTCCCGCGAGGCAATAGCCGGATACGCCGGCCTCGCCGACGTGCGCACCGTATCCGTCCGCCTGGACAAACGCAACATGCGCGGTCGGGTGCTGCACTACGCAACGCGCGGTGATACACGCGTTTGCATCAAAATCACGTTGCTATCCGAGCAGCTGCTGCTTCGCTGCCGTACGCTGCGAGAGCTTTTGGCGCACCCGGAGCATCGCTGTCTGAACGAGTGTCTATGGCTGCACCGACTGAGGCAGGACGCGACGGTGAACGTTTCGGGATTGCTCGACGCGCGCGTGCTGCGTTTTAGACCTGGACGAGGCACGCTCGCGCTTTACATAATCACGACGCGTTACGCGTGCACGTTGAACGCGTGGCTCAGTGCAACGCCGGAGGCCACCGTAGACGCGTGCACGACGGCGAACCGGACGCGACCGTACGATGGCCCCGCGGTGCTTGAGCGCGGAGGCGGTGTCGCCGGGTTGCGCGCGCCGTGCACGAGCGCGGCGTACATGGACACCGCCCGTCGGTTGGCAAACGCGCTCGACGCTTTGGAATCCACGCTATGCGCGTTGCAGCTTCGTTACGGTTTCGTGCACAACGACCTGCATCTAGACAACGTGTGCATCGACGACGAGGGCGCGTTCATGATCGATCTGGAGTTCGCGGAGGGCTTTCTCTTGCCGTCGACATACATGGCCGGCGTGTACGCGCACGCGTACCCCAACGTGCACACCTTCGACTACGACGTGTTTCGGTTGCACGTGGATGTGGCGTGCTGCCTCCGGGCCTCGGACGTGTGGCATCGTGCGCCGGATCCCACCCGCGCGCGGCTGAATCGAACGCTACTTGCGCACGGCTACGAATTGGAACGCGCGTGGGAACGGATGCACAACATCAGAAACAGGCGTGAGCACAACCGATACCTGCAGAGCGTGTGGCAACCTCACATCTGTCAGGACGTCGCACCGAGCATAACCGACCGTGCCGCCGTAGACGGAGGCGTGGCCCCGCGTGCGCTACTGCTGTGGACGCACCGACGGCTCATGTCCGCGGCGGACGCGAAGAGCGTCGCGGACGCCGTCGACGCGCTGGGGCTGGACACGACGAACATGCACGTGGACACGGCGTCGGCGGTCGGCGCGGTCGCTTCCGCGTGCGCCGAAGCGTTGCTGTACGCGCTCGACGACTTGCATTACTCAACGGACGAGGCGCTTACCTGGAACACCGATGACGATGTTTACGATCCAAAAGTGTGCAGGCATCGGTTCGTTCGTTTGGCGATCGTGCAGAGCGTTCTCTCGCTGTACTATCGCGCCGTGCGACGTAAGTTCGACGAACGGTCGTGGTTGTGTCAGGAAACGCGCGACATCAAGACGCTGCAGGTCGTCAACGCTTTATCTCGAATCGACGCTCATGATGGGCACGTGCACGTTTTGCACGACCTGGCGGTGCGTTGCGTCGACGACGTGCTGCTGTCCAGGGAGCACGCTAAGCACGTGCACGAGCGCATGAAACACGTTTACGCGCGCGTGGACAGCGGCGCCGCGAACGCGGATCACAAAATTTGGCAGTTGCGTTTAGGGTGCGGCACTGAGAACATCGACGTCACCGCCAGTGGGTTCAATCGGTGCTTACCGGTGCCTTGCATGACGGTGCCCGGCAAGGATCGAAATCAAATACACAACAGGCAGACGCTGTGCAGACTAGTCGCGGAGTCCGTGCCGGTATCCGTGTATCAAAAACGAAATCAAGCGGCGTATTATGGCACGTACATGCGTACCGTGCAAACCGCCACGGCACAAAAACCACTGCACCGCAGGATGTAAGGTCGCATATCGGTGATTTAATTAATGATACGCAGCTGAATGCACGCACGGTCTGTACCTATCGAACACCATCTACGTATTGCCGGTCGCGTTTCGCTGCTGTTGCTGCAAAGACTGCTGATGTCGCCGCGCGGCCGATTCGAATAGCGAGTTGTGTGTTTTTATCAGTTCGTTCATCAGTCGAACCGTCTTGTGGTCCGGGACGCACGCGCCGTTGCGATCGCCGTTGGAGCGCTTGATCCACGTGACCTCCCGCAAGGCCTGAATCTGCATCAGCAGCGCGGATCGAATTTCCGTGCTTTGTATTCGATCGTCGCCCATGTGATAGAGTATGTGATTCCATATGGCCGGTCTGTCCCAGTCGCCGCAATCCCAGTACGGTTTGATCTCCCGCTCGTAAAAGGCGTGCACCATGTCCACCAGCTGATGGTTGGAGGTGCCGCGCTGGTAGTTGTCGTTTATCAGCGCTAACATTTCGTCGAAAACGGCTCGTTGCTCGCGCTGGTCGACGCCCGCAGCCGTTTCGGCAGGACCGGCTTGCTGCGCGTAAATGCAGGCGACGCATCGTTCGACCGCGTGCGGTTCCGTGCGCAACGCGGCGCTGTACGGCGGCAAATCGCCGGGGGCCCGAACGTGCTCCACCTCGTCCAACTCGTCGTTCGCTAAAAAGTTATCTTGGGAGACGCCGCCCCCGTCGCCTGTACGCGGACGGTGGCTGCGCTCGTTGACGCTCGTTCTCGCGTTGCGTAACAGGCCGCCGGACATCGCGTCATCCTCGCGCGTACCGTCGCCGGACGGCTGGCTGTGTAACATGGACTCGCTGCACATGCCGCGCACGTCGTCAACGTGTAACATTGTGTTTGGCGGTGCCGCGCGAGCGTTTTACACGGTTTGCGCGCATATATATATATATACGGACGTAATGTTGGCGCATCGAGAGATCGATTTCGAAGCTACGTAAGGGAGTGGCGTGATAAATGACAACAATCGCTGGCCGATGCGTGGATGCGGCGCCGTGTGTCAAGTGCGAGTGCTGAGTGCGTCACGGGCGGTGAGGGTGCAGGTTCGCGCGACCCTCGCGCATGCGACCGGCACCCGTAGGCGCGGTTCTTGAGCGTCACGTGCTGCCGGGGCGCATTCTGTTCGGACGGTGCGAAGTTGGTGCAGCTTCCCTGTCGGCGTTGCGTGCACAGCACGGGCAAACCTTGCTGGAGCTCCTTCCGCCAGATCCCGGACCGCCTTTGGCCATGTTTTACCAAATCACACACCAGGTTGGGGCGATTTATAAAGGGCTCCGGCTTGATAAACCCCACTCGTTTGCGACCAGCGGCAACTTGCAGCCGGCCCGCCTATTGGTCATGCTGCGCGAAGGTACATTTAGGTGCGGCGACAACGCACGGTGACCGGCCAACAAGAAGGCTTCGCAGTATCAGCAAATGCAGCATACAAAGGCCAATATATTTTACACGCAACGCCGTATAGTATTGGGCGAAAACAGGTAAAGCTACTGCTTAGGTCGAAAAGTAAAAAATATATATACAAGCATAAAGAGTTTTAATAAAAGCGAGGTTGCAGGGTGAGAAAGCTTCGGTTTCACTCTGACTTCTTAGCTAAAACATATTTGGCTCTATCCAATACACGCCGATCCTCCTCTTGCTTCGAAAAATAATCTAAGCCGATAACAGTGACGCAGTGGTCAAAGATTGTGAGAAACTTTTTCGTGAATCGCAACAGGTTTGGAAAACCCCCTTGCAGACTGTCTCCAATTATAAGAAACCTACTCAAAGCTTTGTAGAGCAGAGTGTCCTCTGTGTGTCCTTCGGGTATTGTCAAAACTACATTTTCAAAATCAATACGACTGTAGCAGTAGCATGCACACAACAGCGCGGGTCGGCTTGGGTATGGCCGCGGTCCTGTTAATAAACACGTCCAAAAGAGCTGCACCCATTCGGGGTCAAATTTGTTTTCTGCCTGGCTTTTGAACACCCGATCCAAAACGTATTCAGTGTGAAGCATAAACAACTCCAACCGTTTGCTGAGGTCGTACTTCTCTTGCTCTCCGTAATAAGACCCCGTCAACTCCTCAAAACGGTCCTGCAAAAAATACTCCTTAAGGTAAGAAATATTGCACAGTCTTTCACACACGTCGACCCATTCTCTTGCATCAAAAAGGTTTCTTAGGTTGCCTTGCAGCAACGGTACGGAAGTGTCACGGACTTGCTTCATATATTCCTGTATATCTTGAACATTGTTCAAGAGTTCTGGTAGTAGATCTTGTTTTAAAGTATATGAGAGTGGACCCAAAGTGAGCAGTATCGGAATAAGTTCCTCGACGTTCGGTGCAGCATTTCGAAACTTGTAAAGCGTTTCACGAAATGTTATGCCGTCGACCTTGGCAAAAAAATTTACTTCTTTTGACATAACTGCAAAAAGTAGCACAACCTCAGTTTTTTTTCTTAAAAAATAAAAACTTTAAGAGCATAAAACAGTATTCCACGTACCTTCGTAAATTAATTTCTTAAACCATTCGGTCGTCAAATAAGAACTGCCGTTTGTGTCGTCCAAACTTATCCAAAGCACATCAGCAAAGAAGAAAGCAATGACGTCTCTTTTTGCGGAACTCCGAAGGAAGTCCCATACGTAGTAAAACGCTTCACTTATCCCATTTCGCAGTCTCTCACGATGTACATTTTTCTGTACTTTTTCTAGAAAAAAAGGTAAGAGGGCAGGCAATTTTGGTGGGGTCATTCTTTCGAGCGCGTCCTTCATGCGTTCATCCGCCAACTTCTCTAGCCCGGAATAACGTTGGTGCAGAAAACTTTTGATCTGCAGCGCAAGTACTTCAAAAGGAACAAACGTCGCAGTTGGCACGTCTTTATACGCTACGCGGCTCAAAGTATCTCTATGGTGATAAAGGGCTGCGTTGAAACACGCGGTCGCAAATTGACCCAGCGGTGTACAAGCATTCTTATAGTAATTTTTTACTGCCTCCTTTTCCCAGTCCGCCATTCCTTTGGCAGACTCGACTCCTCCACCGCACGGACCGGCCGGCATAATCAGCGACGCAGCCTCAACTCGTTCTTCCTCAGCAAATCTCTTTAGCTCTTCTTTTAATGAAAACATTTCCTCAAGGTAATACTTTAAAGAAGCCTTGTTCAAACAGAGAAGGGCAAATATATCTCGTGGCGAAAGTAATGAAGACAGTTCTTCTACCAACTGTAGTAAGTGTAATAATTCAATCCCTTTACCTTCTTCCAAATCTTTCTCGTCTGCTGATTGTTTCCGTGGCGCCTCCATAGGGATTCAGAAAATAAAGGAGTAGTTTTGGTCTTGCTTACTTTATTCAAGTTGTATGACGACAGTGCAAATATTGACAAAATTTTTGCGATACGTCAGATCAGAAAATCAAATCGTGCGGCGTACACGAGTCATTCGTACGAGAACCGTAGATAATAAATCGCGTACACCTATACAGTACCGTTATTTTGTTGCAGCTTTAAACGACTGGCCGCCGCCGAATAGGTCATTTATAGTTTACCTCTCGCGTGAAACATGGCGGCTTTGCACTATCCCCTCTGGACCTCTATGACTAACCCCCGAAATTCCTGCAAAAGTTTTATAGGCTCTTCTCGCCCCCCTTAGCCCCCCGGCGTGCAAATTACCCCAAGGTACTTGCTTGACCCCTGTGCACCGAAATACGGCCATTGGGCCTACGCTACAGCTCGCACAATGCAGCTGAATCACTACCCCTGGGCTTCCCCCCCCCAGAATTGGAGGGCAAACCGTCATAGAGTTATACGAATACGCACCCACGATCAACGCACGGATTCGCGATTACACGACACCGATTGCGCGCATCGCACGATGCGGTACACGGAACACGTTCAGCTTACCCTTGAGCACGACCGCCATCAAGTAATTAAAGACATTCATAATAAGTTCGAAGAGATCCTACACGAAAAAACTAGAAAACAGAAGTGGGTACAGATATTAAATTTCAAGTTTCAGAGTTTATACTTTTTTGCAAGCGGGCATTAACAGCTAAAATCGAGGAGTATTATGAAGGCAATGTTTGTAAGGATATGGACGTTTGTGAAATGTGAACACATTTTTTTTAACAGTACACAATTCAAAATTACACTCAAACAATTCAGGTTCAGGTTTTGCAGCGTGCTTAAAATACTGCCACAAGTGGAACAACTAAAACGGCCAAGCTGCGATTTGTACAGACGTGAACTTGCGGCCTTCATCAATCAAATAAAGTTATTTCAAATGCGTTCTTAGCTCTTCCAATAGTATCTACACTACCTTCCAAAAGACTAAACATTTCTTCAACTACAATCGTCCAGTCGTCAGAAATTTCCGTCCATAAGTCGTTCACCCCCTCGTCAATAATATCGTAACGTCTGTCTTCGGGTGCTTCTCGTCTCTCGTGCTCATGAACGACGAGTTTGAGTAATAGATTTTTCGGTGAATCTACAATCTGTTGGAAGTGGTCCAAGACCGTGTCCTGCGTGTCTTCGTTATTGTCCAGGAGTTTGTGTTTGAGGTGCACAGCGTATGCATCCGTGTACATACTAGTCGTATACCATATTACAATATCCCATTCATCCTCCTCCATAAGGCGCATAAAACTAAGCGCTGCGAAATGAATCACTCTTTCGATGTGACCCTTAGTGAAGCCTGTACGTGATTCGATGGCGGCGATGTTCAACGATCTTACGAGCGGATTAAGGAACGTGTGTAAAAAACGATAGTAATTATTGATTTCTAACGCCTGCAATGCAATATAATCTTGTCTAAAGGGGGGGATATGATAAGAACGCAGAAAATCCCTAAGAACTTCCAAAAAGGTGTAGCCGTCAAATCTTGTAACCGAAGGTAAACGTAACCGGAAATGGTTGACTCTTTCGTATACTGGGATATACAAGCTATCGTAGTATCTTTGAGCGGCCGCCCTGACGCGAGGATATTTTAGGCATTCCATTTCGCATATCTCCTGCGCTCGTAAGAGATGTCTTTGCTCCGAAGGTTTTTGGTTCGTTATTAGGTCTAATTGGTGAATTTCGCTGTAAGAACCATCAAAGGCTTCGCACAAAATTAGGGCTTGCGCAAAAATGTACCCTCCTAGCTGTTTGATATATGTATAGTCGCTTTCTTGCAAATGTATTGCGCATAAACGCATAAAGTACAGGCACTGATTTGCCAGGTACGTTTCGCAGTAGTCGTTTGTGTAAACGACCGCGCCCTGCGAATCTCTACACGTTTTGGGTCGGACCGTCTTGTCTAAGGTCGTCGTTGCTTCCGGTAGGACGCACAAGCCTGGGGAGCAATCGGCGGTGTTTTCGTCGTCTTGCAGTGGTCGAATCCGTACAAAGTGGCAGAGATTTTGCAAATCCCGTTTGTCTGACAGGTAATGCGAAACGAGTTCCGGCGTCTCTCCTGAAAATGTCTTGCCTTTGAATACAGACATGTTTATCGCGATACCAACTGACAGTTCTTGAAATAATGTTTGTATTTGTGCGCGTATCTTTGCATCTGCTTGCAGCTGGTTCTTGGTTTTGCGCAACTCGGTTTTTGTTCTTCGCAACTTGTATTTGGTTTTTTTTTAACTATCTTCGCAAAGTTCCAGTCGCATTTTTATTGACACAGCTTAAACATGATAAGACGTGTCGACATATTTATACGAATATGCACCCACGATCAACGCACGGATTCGCAATTACACCACACGGATTGTGCGCATCGCACGATGCGGTACACGGAACACGTTCAGCTTACCCTTGAGCACGACCGCCAGATAGCCGCACACAGCTTCGTCGTCGTCGATCCTGGACATCGCAATGCACGGGTTACTCTCGACCGTTAGATCGTTTCGAGTTAGTGGCCGATGTCGCGCGACATCCACTTTTTGAGTTTCCGAGCGGATTATAAAAGCGCTCACCATCATCACCCAGATTCATATTTCGCCATAACGAACAGCAGCATGCCGCCACCGCGACGTTCCGTAGCTTTGGGCGATCGTCTTCCCATGGAAGTGTGGAAGGCACACATTCTTTGCCATCTGAACATCACGCAGATTCGTATATTGGCTTACGCTTGCCCTTGGTTTTACCGGGCTTTTCGGTACGATCGATTATTGTCCGCGGACAAGATGAAACTTTCACAGGCGCTAGCGTTCAACGTGGGCCAAAGTTTCGTCGGCCCATCAGGTTGTCTCCCGCCGCGTGCACTTTTAAAAATGTGTTTGCTCGGCTTCGGGACGAGGACCCCGCCCCACAACTTGCACTGATTCGACGGCTTGGAGACCGCCACCAGAAGCTTAAGCCGGCGTACAGCGACCCCGACCGCGTCATGGACCTCTGGCACATTCTGTCCGAGTCCGCCAAGCAGTCGCCGTACATCGCCCCTCTGTACCTGGTGGTGTTGCGCGAGTTGCGTGCGGGTGCGGTCTTCACCTTTGCCCGCCTTGCTCTCCGCATCCGCCTCGCCTTTCGGGACGAGAGCCCCCTTGCCACACTCTCGTCCTCTGCCACTCCCGACATCCCGCCCGAGGGCTCTGGCTACCGCCCTAAGCAGGCGCCCCAGAGGCCCAACCCATCTCCGCGATCCCCTGTTGCCATGGCCCTTCGCATGCAAAAGCAATCGGCTGCGCCCTTGGAGGGAAAGTGGACTTCCGATTCCCCGAACTCCATGTACCTCAAGTGGGTGGGTACGGGTTTTCCCTGCACTGTCTGCTTCCGCATGTGGCACGTCACGGACTCCCACCCCGACACCCGTGGTGCCTGCCCGTACGTGTGTGTCGAGGCATTCGCGAACAACAGGCACCTGGAGACATCGCGAGCGGCCACTGCCCGCCCGCCGCTTGATGCATCCGCCGCCGCCCTCACGGCACCGCCCCCTGCGGTGGACCCGCCGGCTCCACCCGAGGAGCAGCCTGCTGCGGCAGCCCTCTCCGCCCGCCTCTCCCTGCCTGCTCCGATTGCGGGTGATGCGATCGACACCGTCGGCAGCGGCTCTCTGGTGGTGCCAACCACGGACGATGCCGCCTATCCGCTGCCTGATGACCTCGAGGAGCCTGCTTGCTACGGCGCCGCCTTCGACGACGAGGACGACACCGATTGGCCAGCATTTCGCTCTTCCCCTGTGTGGCTGCCCAAGATCAACGGCAGTGTGAGCGGAGAAGCTCCACAACCCTAAAATTGGATTCGGGCTTGAGATGTGAGAATTTACTAGCGCCATGCATGGAATTGCTTCTAGCTAGGTTGAAAAAGGCCTCTCAGAGTAACATTCTAACATTTCTTCTAGCCGCCTGTCCGGGTGTACCGGCTGGCCCCGCAGTGCACCTCCCTCCTTCGGGGTGAGGTGGTGTCACGGGTATGCTGACTTTCCCCCCCCCTTAGGGGGGAGCAGTGGTGCACCCTTAGTTTCACCCCTCGCCTGGATGTCACCTGCAGTGCTGCCTGTGTCACAGTGTCAGGCTCCCGAAACACTTAGCCAGACATCATATTATTTTATCTGACTTTAGTATTCCAAGAGCCAGCACACCTGCATTTTCACAGTTACAAAACAGCATATATATATTCATATATCTCCTGTTTGATCACCCTGCCGCTGTGACCCTGCCTGCTATGAATATCTTTGTGCATAATGTTTCTGCGACTGACGTTAAGTGTGTATGCATCGATATGTGTATGCATGACTAACTTTTTGCTTACATGCAGGATCAGTGCTCGACCGCATGATGACCTTCGACTAGTCGACCCCTTTCCGCTTGTGTTCATCTTCGACCGACTCCACGCTCAACGCTCGCCTACGAGATCCTCGCTGCATCCACGCATACCATTTTAGTTTCATATGCACTTTCGTGTGTGTGCCCTTCATGTCACTGTACGTTTTCAGATGACTTGTGTATTCTCCCTAATTCCCCGATCCCCCCCGCCATATGCCCCATGTGGCATCCGCGTATGCCCCCTTGTGACACACGCGCCCAATGTGTTTGTTGCTCAACTGGTGTGCCGCATTTTGTATGCACTCGCTTACGTGTGTGTATCGCATTCGTTTGTTTTCATCTTGTATGTTTTCGTTCCGACGTCTTGTGTGGGATCCGGGGGCTTTGGGTTTTTCTCGCCCATCACCGCGCACCGCCGAAATCCCGGCCATGCTTTTGCCGTGTATGTTCTGTTTGCATAATGTATTTGTCTGACACGCATTAGAACATTTTTAGGCAGAGCACAGCACAGCATTTCGCAGGCGTTGTCGGCTTTGACCTAATTTCGGGTCAAAGTCGTCAATGCCACGTGTTCAGGGCTGGGTCACAGGGCATTGGCATTTTCCCAAATTCGTAATATTTCATTTGAATATTGGGGCTGTTTGGCCCCAATATTCTGAATATTGGTGCTAATCAGCACCAATATTCAATGGAATCTTCCGAACATTGGGAACACGTCAATGCACTTGACCAATCCAGTTCTGAACACGTGGCCGCCTTACTTCCACATCAGCATTTCATCATTAATATAGCTGAGAATTGCTGCCTGCGTGGCACGTTTTCATTGGTCCAAACCCGATGTGTCATAAATATATATGGCGAACAATTCTCAATGAGGAAATGCGTACTGTACTGACCAGTGTTGTCAGTAGCTACTGTCATGACAGTAGGTTCGACAGTAGGTATGACAGTAGTCCACAGCTACTGTGACAGTAGACCTGGTCGAAAAAACCAGTAGTTATGGGGTTGGGGTCAGTAACTTGCACGAGAATGACAGTAGCTACTGTAGATGACAGTAGCTAATTTCGTCAGTAGATACTGTCATAGACAGTAGCTTCTGTCGTTTCAACAGTCGTTCAGGGTGAGTAATGAGAAGTTCAAGGTTTATGCTGGAAACACCGAAATGCTTCCAGTATAATTATATTGTTGATCAGACAATATAATTATGTCGGGCAACAACCTCCCGACGAGACCCAGACGGGACTTGAACCTGCGCGCTCAAGGTGCAAGTCCAACACATAGCGCCCTACGCCTCAGCGCTATGTCATCAGAATCTGATGACATAGCG
>LGRX02001684.1:0-48094 GCA_001247695.2 Cymbomonas tetramitiformis | reverse complement strand
GCTTCTGTTGTTGCTTCTGCTTTTGCTTCTGCTGCTGGGGCTGCTGCTGCTTCTGGTTTTGCTTCTGCTGCTGGGGCTGCTCCTGCTTCTGCATTTGCTTCTGCTTCTTCTGCTGGCTCTGGCAGGGCTGCTGCTGGCGCCAACGCCGTCAGGATGCGGTAGTTTTCCTCATCAAAGTCGACGGTCTCTTCCGCCGGTTGCTTGGGGACTTGGAACTTTTTAATGACGTGCACCAGATGCTTTTGAGAATGCGGCAAGTACTGATTTACTCGCACCAATGTGAGCACCGCCTTCATCAGCAAGTTCTCTGAGTAGTTCCAGAGAACCAACCGGTCGTTGTCCTCGTCCGAATTCTCGAGTCCAGCGGGCTGCTGGACCCCGTCCTCGTTCAGCTTGTACATCACCTCAAAACCGTTCTTAGTTGCGAAGGTCGTGTACTTCTTCTCTGGGTCCTCTGCGGGAAGCTGTGCGCAGGGGATCTCAATTTCGTCCTCTTGGTCGTCCTCCACCTCGTCCTCATCCTCGTCCTCATCCTCCCCTTTGCCCTCCTTCTTCGCCTCCTCCTTCTTCTCCGCCGCGTCCCCCTTGTTGAAAATATCAAACAATCCTGGTTTTGTGCCTCGTTTCTCCGCCTCCTCCATCTTTTCCACGAACTGGGTTTGCGTCACCGATTTCAGAAATTGCCACGACGCCAGGTTGCGGTAACACGCCGCGTCGGCCGGCGTGTAGTGTTCAAAACAGTTCTCAATGATATCGGGAGTGAGCAACACCTCCACCCCCGTTCCGGACAGTTGACTTTTGTTCCCCGAAATGGGGAAAATCGTTTGCAGCTGCTCGTCCGTCAACAAGCGTTTAAGGATCTTGGCGCAGTGTCGGACCTCTTGTGTGCCGCTGTTGTCAAGGTCTTCCACCGATTGCGCTTTGAAGCCTTCACCAAAGAGTTTTTCGTCAGACATGATTACGTAGGAGTATGGTAAGTGAGAAGAAAGAAGATAAAAAGTTGTGTCCACAGAAAAGTATACTTGCGATAGTGAAAATCAACTCTTAAAGATAGCATATCGCACTACTCACGCCACTAGTCCGTACTAGTCGCGCGACTAGTGCGAAATCAGATCGCACTAGTGATATGACTAGTGCGATCTGACTACATGTGACGATTGAAAGGCAATCAAACGCTCGAACGCCTGGAACGTCGCGCCGGTCATTAGTTTTGAAACTTTGAAGCTTAAACATTTGAGAAGGCGCCAAGTCGCTAAAGCGGGAAGGAAGGAAATATGTTATGCTCGTCGTGCTCTGAAGGCGAATCTGAGCTTAGCGCTTCGTCTAATTCTTCTGGTTCAGAAGATTATTACTATGAAACGGTGGAAGACTTTATATGCAAGACGAAAACCATCAACCCAAGAAAGGCGAAGCGTTCCGAACCGGAAGCAGAATCCAAAACGTCGGGATATGGGCCCAACAATACTGCGGAAAGCGTGACAAAGATCGGGGATCTGATGGACCCCGCCAACGAATGCAGGTGTGGGAGGCGCTGTCTGTCCCAATTCGAGTATCGTCCCGTGCAGGCGTACTTACGTGAGAAGTCTACGCTAAACGGTCGCCAGTTCAAGGAGAACATCGTCGCGGAGCTCACTCGTGCGCGTAGGTTCAAGCCCGGTTCGCAGAAGCTTGAAATAGAGATGTTCGACTCGCTGACGTTCCTGGGCAAGAAAGTCTGCAAGGATGCGTTTCGACGACTGCACTTTATTCCCGAAAGCACATGGTTCAAGTGGCACGCGCACGTGTGTGGGGGCGGCATGCTGGAGAGCACAAGGAAGAGGAATTTGACGCTGTACAACGACCCGACGAACCTGAACTGGACTTATTTCTTGGAGTACGCTGCTCACGAGCTGTTGCCGTTGGCGGAGCCACAACCTCAAAACGGCAAACTCCAAATGAATCCGATCCGACCAGCCGATTGTTATGCCGCATACAAGCTTATGCGTCGCGGCGTTTATCAGGTTAAAATCACGCAGTTTCGCAAGTATCTGCGCGAGTACCTCCGCGCGAAGCATATTACCATGCGCAAGCGGAAGGATTGTGCAGGTAAGTGCACGACATGCGAAATCTTGACGAAGCAGCGCCGTGCTGTAAAGGACTTGGAGGACCTGGAGGACTGGAAGACGCTTAACGACGCGCACCGGAGTGATTATCGAAATGAGAGAGCTCAGTACAATAACACCCGTGCTGATAGTGCCAACCAGTTCGGCATCAGTGACTCGTATTGTTTCGACGGGGCGGCAAACAACAACACCGTTTGTCCGCACTTCCCCGTGAAGGTCAAGGCGATGAGCGACAAAGCTGGAAGTTTCTTCCACCTTCATCTGCAAGCAGTCGTGATGCACGGCACGGTGTTGTGCATGTGTTTACTTATGCCATGGGTTCCTGGCAAAGACGTGAACATGTGCCTCACGACGCTCAATATTCTGCTACGGTATGTGGTGGAGAACACGGAGCGGCACTTTCGGCAAACATGCCACGTGCAAATGGACGGAGGGTCGGAAAACTGGAACCGGCATGTTTTCGCCTTCTTCTGCATCCTGGTTCACCACGGGCTGTACAAAGAGATCTACCTACACCGTCTGCCCGTAGGCCACTCCCACAACGACGTCGATGGCTTTTTCGGGTTGCTGAAGATGCTGTTGTGGGGTAAGACCGCGGATAAAAAAGGCCATTGGTTCATATCTTTGGAACAATGGATTGCCTTTCTCTTTGCCTGGACGATAACAACCATCAACAAGCACACGTACGTCGTCGGCTGCAACTTGGACTTCAAATCGTGGATCGACCCGCACTTGAACGAAGAGTTTGGTGGCCACGCTGGACGAGACCGCAAGGTGCATACTTGGTGCTTTTACGTCGCTCCGGACAAGCTCGTCCGAGCGAAGTACAAGTTTGGTGACAGGTTCAAGGAATGGCTACCAAGTGGCGTGGACGAGGACCCGAACCTTGGGCTGATTATTTGTACCAGTTATCCCGACGTCGACTCCGCCCCGGGCTATATGGACAACCCGGAATGGAAGCGCAAGGGGAAGGGAAACAAGGTATTGGACATGGAGCAAACAACGCGGAGCTGTCTATTGGGACTCCGAGCCGCAACGCCAGATCTGGTGAGCCAACAACGACACGAGGAATTGAAAGCAACCTTCCCCTTGCCTTTGAAGGTGGAGGCCGTGCGAGAGCGACATCCCGAGCGATTACCTCCGAAGTGGGACCTTTCACTGCTGCTGACACGTGCGCATACCCGCGCATCTACAGTCAAATGCGATGGGATCTTGAAGACGCGGTATGCTAAGGCGGAGCAGTTCAATGTATGTTTCGACGGCGTGACGCATAAGAAACAAGTGGTGGAGAAAGAAGTCCTGAAAAATATTGACATCAACGAGGTTGTGGCTTTTATGCGCGAGGCCAAGTATTGTACTGAGCTGATTTCCAGAAGGTAAGACGACCGTTTACCAGCCTAGTGCGATCTCATTTATACCTTATTTATATTTATTTTGTCATTGTTGTCCTTCAAGTGTCTAAGCAAAGTCAGGTAGGTTTCTTGTTCTAGCTCCAGATCTTCCTACAACAAGGGCATTTTGCAATATCCGTGCAACTTGCCAAGTAGGCCTGGAAACAAGGGTGATGATACAGCACGTTTTTGCAGTCACATCCTAACCCTGAAACCCACGTTTCCGCGGGGAAAACTATTTCTAAGCAGACGACGCACTTGTTTCCTTCCTCTCTTTCCGAGTTGGTGGTGGTGGCGGCTTGCTCCTGTGTTGCGGGAGTCCTTTGATTCCCGGTAGAAGAAGTCGTCGCTTCGTCTTCAGGTGTCGCTGTTGTGGAGCTTTGCAACCAAGGAAAAACCTGCCGCAAGATTGTAACCTCGTCGTCCGAGTCCGTTGTTCCTGGTGTGTTCGGAACGACGGTAGAAGAGGTCGTTCCTTGTTCTTGATTTTCGCTAAGAAAACCCTCACTCATCCAGGGAAAAACTTCCCTCAGGATTCTAGTCTCGTCGTCGTGAGAGTCCGTCATTGCGGTGTAAGAGTATGCGAAGATAATACGAAGTGTATAGAGAAGTTTCAAACTAGGGTTCGCTTACGCAGGTACGAGGATAAACACTTACACCGAGTGTTATCTGAGCGGAATGCTGAACTGCGGGGTCTTACGACCAAGACCAAGAAGTTGGAACGCCTGATCCAGCTTTTGAAGGCAGAAGATGCTGGTGAAGAAGCTCCCGCAGTTCGTGCAGAGGCAGAAGAAGCTGGTGAAGAAGCTCCCGCAGTTCGTGCAGAGGCAGGTGTGCGTGAAGCAAATGGAAAGAGGAGTCGGAGAGGAGGAGATCCACCTGCTGCTCGCAAGAGGTTTTCAGGCGCACAAAGGCAAAACAGGGCGCGCAGAACTTCACCCGCCTCCGAAGGCGACAGCGATGATACCGATATGGAGATGGATCTTGCCACTCGCAGTCGGAGTCGGCAGGTTGCAGCGCGCAAGAAGAAGCCTGGAAAGCAGCCAAAACAGCAGAAACAGCCCAGCAGCAGTGAGGGCACGGATGATGGCGACGATGAGCACTCCTCCGGTGTTGACGAGAGTCTATATGACCGTGGGATGCGTTTGGCATCGCAGAAGGAACACTTGGCAGCCGACTACCGGTTCGAGGACATGACTGTGGGCAGCTATGCCGTGACCGTTGCAGGCGGGGAAGCCAGCGACAAGTGTTGGTTCAACGTTATGCTCCCGGACGGCGGTAAGTCACTCCCACTCCATTTCGTGGAGGTGGTGGGGCAGCATGCCTCACGGAAGGAGATAACCTGGCAGTTCTGGTTGCCAGCACAGTCACGGAGAACGTTCGAGACGGTAGAACAACTCTGTGAGGCTGGAGCTTTCGTACGGGGTGCCCGCACCCTTCGCATGAAGTCTACATTTGACGTGAACGAGGTGTTGACATGCTGGGATGAGACCGCAAAATCTGGTGTTCAAGGCGGAATTCCAGGTTGTGAGGAGAAAGCTGAGCTTTTAAAAGCACTGCTGGAGAACTCTGAAGAGTAAATAAGTGCAGTCAAGAGTTCGTATGTGCATGCATGTACACATGTGGTTGTGCTTACACCCTAAATTGGTGTTACCACTTAGGGTTTCCCCCGCTAGAGGGCCATTTGCTCCAGAAATCTGCACGGAGATGCAAGTGCTTGATAGTTTATTTGTTCAAATATGTTTTATGGCAAACTACATTATAACATAGCACGTGACGGGTCCATTAGCAAGAACCTTTACATATGTTACCCGCCCTTTGTGAATACGCGTGTGATAAAGCATAGGGTTTGAGGGGGGTTTTGGCAAAATTGTGCTGAAATCGATGAAAATATCAAACATACGATAAACAGGTACATATTTTTCCCTTTTTACTTCCATTTTATAACCTTTAATCTCGATCTAATACCATATGTGGATTTTTGGAACACTCCTCAATATGCCTAAGAGTCACGCGTAAGAATTCTGAAAACCCCGCCTCATACGATGAGAAAAACTTCCAAAATTATAACCACCCTATTTTTTGGGCATGATATGTTTAAAATAATGTAAAAAACATCAAAACAATGACCTTCAAAAAATCTTCCAATTTAGAGCGCATCTTCCAATTAAGAGCGATCGTCGTTACGATACCTGGGACAGCGGGAGATGTGGGTTTACCTGGTGCCTGGTGCAGTCTGCACGCAGTACACCAGTACAAGATGAGGAAGTTGGGTCCCAGCCCCTTGGGAGCATCCCCTCCATCATCCTCACTGGCCGAGCCCACAGCAGAGACCACATCTTCGCACCAGGATAACGCGCCAGCCACTCCGGGAGGAAATCCCGAAGGTTCATCCTACTGCTCAGAGGCGGAGGAGACCTCCGCACCCAGTTCGCTTTGCTTCACCCAGCAGATGACCACCGTCAAAACGCACGAAGCGGGTGAAGCGCCACCCTGTCTCGACAGCCACCCCATCGCTGAAGACCCTGAGGTGATGGAAGAGGAGTCCTCGGTCAACTCGCTCTGCTTCACCCAGCAGATGGCAGCAGCTGGGACCCCTCAGACGAGAACTGACCACCAGAGCTCCCACCAGCTCGCCCACAACTCCCCTGCTGGCAGCCCTCAGCATGACGAGGATCCTCTCACCCATGGCAGTCTCACCAATAGTGTCGCTACCCATGTGAGCCCCACAACAAGCGGCACTACCCACGTGAGCCCCACAGTAAGCGGCACTACCCATGTTAGCCCTACCACCAGTGGCACTACACATGTGAGCCCTACTACCAGTGACACCACCCATGTGAGCCCTACCACCAGCGACATCACTCATGTCAGCCCCACCTCGAGCGAATGCACCTCAGCGGGCACCCTGCTGACGGCGAGTGCAGACAACCTCGTCAGTCATCCGCCTGAAGATGTTGATTTGCTGGATGAGGAGTTCTACGCCGCGTGTAGGCAAACGCTGGAAGAATGCCGCGAGGCCACGGACAACCTCCTCCCCAACCTCAAGTGCAAAAGCATACGCACAGATGGGGGAGTTCAGTGGAAGACTGACATCGAGGGTACCCTCGCAGCGGCCCATGACGAAGAAGGACCGCTACTACTGGTATTCTACGCAACCCTCAGAGGGCACACGGTCAAGGTGTTGATTGACTCGGGGGCCTCTGACAACTTCATCTCGGAGCAGAGCGCTAAGCGATGTGGCCTCACAACACGAGCCGGTTCCGAGATGCGAGTCACCCTGGCGGATGGATCTGTGAAGATCACTGGCGCCACCGCGTACGCCAAGTTTAACACGCACACCACCACGGGCACCTATACGGAGAACGCCCTTGCCCTCCGGATCCTGCCACTGGGCATACAGGTGGATGTTATCCTCGGCGGAAGGTGGCTGCGCAGTCACTCTCCTGTCACTCTGGGCTATGAAGGGAATGGCTCCGTCTCCTTCCTCAGGAAGTCCCGCAGTGGCAAGATTGGGGACCGCGTCACCATCACAGGCTGTTCTCCTGGGAAAGCATCTGGGGACAGGTCTCCGAAGGGCACGGCCTGCGCGGGATTGGTGGATGAGGTGTTCCTGACCCCTGCCCAGCTGAAGAAGTACCTGGTGTATGCGGAGACGCAGAAGCTACGCGGCAATGACGACCCGGAGATACAGCCCGCCTGGCTCATGGTGGCCGAGAAGTCCCCCGACGATACTGCTTCTGCCTTTGCAGCCACGGCTATCGACTCTGAGAACGCCGAACCCGCTGCGGATACTGAAGATGCAGAAGTGAGCCCTGAGTGGACCCTCAAGTTTCAGGACTTCTGGGGTGAGGAGTACAAGAAGGAGATGACGACTGCTCTACCGAACATCGATGGACTCAGACATGACCCCCAAGATGAAGCCAACATTAACCTGGACCCTGAGCTGAGCAAGAAGGGACCTCCCTGCCAGCGCATCTACAAGAAGTCCGCAGAGGAACTCCGCCAACTTCGAGAACGCGTGGAGACTCTGATGTCCAAGGGCTACATCCGACCCTCTTCCAGCCCTTATGCAGCTCCCTGTTTGATGGTCCCTAAACCCGGGAACCCCAAGGAGCTGCGACTGGTGATCGATTACCGGCTCCTCAACCGCCAGACAGTTAAGGACAAGTATCCCCTCCCAGACATCCAGATGATGTTCGACGAGATGCAGGGTGCGAAGTTCTTCTCTTCGTTCGACGCGGTGGATCGATGGCTTCTGGCAAGTACCGATGGCACCAGGAGATGTTGAGAAGACCGCCTTCACCACCCAGATGGGGTCATATGAGTGGTTGGTCATGCCGCAGGGGCTGCAGAACTCACCATCTCAGTACCAGCGACGGATGCAACGGGCCTTGGGCCATCTCCCATTTGTCCGGATCTTCATCGACGATGTGGTCGTTTTCAGCAACACCGCTGCAGAGCACTACGAGCACGTCAAACAACTGCTCCTGACATGCAGGGAGAAGGGCGTCTTCCTCAAGAGGTCCAAGTGCCAACTGTTGAAGAAATCCTTACGGTTCCTTGGCCACTGTATCTCCGCAGATGGCTGCAGACCCCAACACGACAAGGTGGCTGCAGTGAGGGACTGGCCCGAGCTGGAGACGGTTACCCACGTCAGGCAGTTCTTGGGCCTGGCGGGGTATTACCGCAGGTTCATCCACTGCTTCTCCGAGATCGCTCAGCCCCTCACCCGGTTGACCAAGTCGGACGTACCCTGGGAGTGGGGTCCCATGCAGCAGTGGGCCTTCGAGGAGCTGAAGAAGGCCCTCACATCAGCGCCAGTGCTCGCCTTGCCCAACATTAAGGGTGCCGCAGACGGCACAGCGCCTTTCGTGGTGCAGACGGATGCTAGCGGCATCGCTCTTGGGGGAGTACTTATGCAAGACAATGGAGATGGTCTTGGGCTGCGCGTGATAGCATACGAGAGCCGCCAGTTCTCAGCCGCCGAGCAGAATTACCACACCGGCGAACGTGAGCTAGGTGCTCTACACCACTGTACCACCGTCACCTGGCGGCATTACCTCATCTTCACCAACTTCCGCATCCAGGGTGACCACCGCCCCCTTGAATGGTTGATGGAACCTGGCAGAGAGCTTAGCCGCAGACAGGCGCGCTGGTACATGGATCTGGTAGAGGTGGGAGTCCCGAGAATGGAGTATATCAAGGGAGCGCTGCTGCTGGTACCAGACGCCCTGTCCAGAAGACCCGACTTCAAAGACAAGGACGTTCGCGAGGGGTTGAAGGAGGCAGGAGTGATCGACCCCACCTCAGACCTGCCGAAAGACCCTCTGGCAACGCTGGAGTCTGAATGCTTCTCCAGCTCACCACCCGCAGCTCATCCCCACTGGGCTCAGACGGTTGACTGTTGGCTCTCAGCAGTGGAGACCCTCTCCGTGGCGGAACAGGCCATGGACATGGGGGAGACCATCGCTCTCGTTAATCCGAAGCTCTATAAGGGAGTGAAGGAGGATCACCTCGACTTCGACATGCCTGACTGGCCTGGAGCTGATAGCGCGAAGCCGACAGAAGCTCCACACCAAACCCCTGACAGAGCTCCACCTCAGACAAGGATAACGAGGAGCATGTCACGTGCTAAAAGAGCCTCTACGACCCCAGCGCCTCCACAGTTGGCGTCACCGAAGACGCGAACGCCATCACGAGCTGACGCATCGGAGGCGCCCACTGAGAAGGTGCAGAGTTCACCACCCCCGCAGCAGGCGCCCCAGCAGTCATCTCCATCCCCGGCCCTTCACCCGCAGAAATGGCAGACTCCCCCCGAAGACTCACAGAATTGGCGTGTCCGAGCAGAGTACTCCTCGAAGTACGCCGAGAAGTTTGGACCCTTCGATGTGGACGCCTGTTGTGACTTTGGCGGCCGCAACAGACAGGCGGATAGGTTCTGGACAGACTGCCTTTCAGAGAAATGGAGGGGCCTTCGGGTTTGGTGTAACCCCCCATATAACTCCAAGCACATTACAGTGGAGGCGATTTTGAACAAGTATATCGCAGAATGGAAGGCAGACCCAGAAAACACCTCAGCAGTCTTCGTCCTACCAGATCACCAGTCCAAGCTCCCCGCGTGGCGTAAACTTTTCAGAAAGGCCAATATGCAGATCGTGGAGGTCATCCCTACTCACGATGATAAGGGCGAGCCCAATCAGTTCTTCGAGAACCCAGATGGGAAGGCCTTCGACCTTCGTTGGCCTGTTCTGATAGTACACGCCCCTTCTGCCAAACCACAGCCGGCACGCGTGAGGCACCCGCGAACGGCCCCCGCTGTGATAAGGACAGGTGAGGCAGCAGCTTTCAGAGACGCAACCTCCCAGCAGTCGGACTCAAAGTTCCTGCGTGCGTTGAAAGCGGAGTACACCCGAGAGGGAACACTCCGCTCGCTGCGAGAGAAAGTGAAGGCGGCGCCACACCAATGCCTACAGGACTTCAGGCTGGTGGGTGAAGTGGTTTGGAGGACCGCAGCAGGGAGATATCAGCTGGTGCTGGGGGAGGACTCCCCACTTCGAGAAGTAGTGATTCGCCATGCTCATGAGTCATTGTCCTCAGGCCATACTGGGCGAGACAAGACTCTGGAGAGGGTGCTGCGACGCTTCTATTGGCGTGGTGCCGCGGAAGATGTGGGCACCTGGGTTACATCCTGCGCAGTGTGCCAATCAGTGAGACCGCGGGGAACTTACCCGGATGGGTTGCTAAACCCTCACAGCATCCCGAACAGGCCATGGCAGGATGTCGCGGTGGACTTCGTCACCGGCCTGCCGGTATCGGAGAGGGGCAATGATGCTTTCGTGGCCTTCACCTGCAAGCTGACGAAGATGGTCCACGTTGTACCGATGAACTTTGGCGACAGCTCCGCAGCTGTGGTGGCCAGAATCTACTTTGACTCGGTGTGGCGCTTACATGGCGCGCCTATGAAGATTGTCTCTGATCGTGACCCACGGTTTCAAGATGCTTTCTGGCAGGAACTCATGAGACTGATGGGTGTGAAAGTGGCTCGTACCACGCCGTACAACCCTCGGTCTGACGGCCAGGCAGAACACAGCAACAGAGTTATTGAGGACATGCTCAGGTCCTTTGTTGACGCCAATGTGGAGGACTGGGATCTGTTCACCACTAACGTGGAGTTCGCGATCAATGACTCCAGGAGTGAATCTACTGGCTTCACGCCGTTTGAACTGGTGTTCGGGTTCTCGCCGCTGTCGCAGTTGGATCTTTTCCTGGAGGCCGCGCAGTCCACCGCCGGACGACGAACTGGGGGAGTAGGCACCGCACACGAAGTGGCTGTGAAATTTTCGTCGCAGCTGCGGGACGCCAGACAGCGGTTGGAGCTGGCTCAACAGCGACAGCGCGAACAGTTTGATCGCAGACACGGGCAGCGGGAGTATGCTGTTGGAGATCTGGTCTGGATAGAGGCGAAACACCTTACGGAGAAGGTGATGGATCGCTCCATCTGTAGGAAACTGACCAAGCGCTGGCATGGACCAGTTCCTGTGACCGAACGCTTCTTCAGCGATATACAGATGACCATGCCCGAGGCCGACAGAGGAGCTCCAGTAGCCTACCGCCTACGCCTCCCTCCTCACTGGCGGATTCACGACGTGTTCGCTCAACATCGCCTCAAACCGTACACCAGCGGTCAAGATGCTTTTGCCGCACGCGATCACCTAGCAGTACCTGAAGAGGTGGTAGTAGACGGTCAGAAGGAAGCACACGTTGAGCGTATCCTTGCACGTCGAGTGCGATCTGTTCGAGGGAAGGAGGTGGAAGAGTGGAAGGTTCGCTGGACTGGCTACTCCAAAGCTCACGACCAATGGAGGACGCGTGACAAGCTTGAACGCGGAAGTCCACTTCAACAACTTCGTGAATTCGAGCAAGCGAGACTGCACATGGAGGCGCAAGTCCGCGACGAAGCCACTCGGCGACGCGAGCAGCGTGGCCGCCACTCCGCTCAAGCCGGAATGACACTGGCCCACCTCATCACCAATCCCTGCGATGAACTGGACCAGCTCGAGCAGATGGAAGATGATATCCCCCTGCCGTGGGAACGCCAGGAGCGCGTGGAAGATGGGTCGTTGGCACTGGTGACAGAGCTGCTGGCAATACAGGCAAAGACAACCCGCACGCCCAGGATTCTCGTACTTTTCAGCGGTACTGGCTCAGTAGAGAGGGAATTCCTAAATTGCTTCCCCTCCGCCTCAGTGGTGACCCTCGACTCCGGGCATATCTGGCAACCCACTCATGTGTGTGACATCCTGCAATGGGACTACAAGCAATACCCGCCTGGATTCTTCGATGTTATTTGGGCAAGTCCCCCCTGCAGGCAGTACAGTCAAGCGCGCACCACTGGTGGACCCCCTGACCTTCCCCAGGCTGACAAAATCGTACGACGAGCATTGCAGATCATTGACTACCTAGAGCCAAAACATTGGTTCATGGAAAACCCCAGAGGTCGCTTCCCTAACGCGCTACGGCTTCGCCCTATGATGCGCCAGCTTCCCCCACCGCTGGTGTGTACCTACTGCATGTATGGTACGCAGTACATGAAACCCACCTGCATATGGACGAACTCAGCACCACCCTCGCCCCTGCTACGCTGTACTACTTCGACACCGTGTGCGTGCAGATGGGCAACCGGTGCTCACCCAGAGACTGCTCAGCTTGGACCTCACCCGCAGCAGACTGGAGCAGGTCGATCTGCGAGTGTATATCCCGTGCCAGCACTCCTGCTACGACAACTTTTCCGACATTTACGCCTCCGCGACACTGAAGACCCGCTTTAGATTCCAAGTGGCACCCTTCTTCTTGAAAGTGGTGCCCTGGTAGCGGCAGGCGAACTATGCTCGAAGAGGAACCAGAGAACCTAAGAACTGGAAACAGCAAGGAACCAGAGAACCTAAGAACTGGAACTTAGATGGGTACCTTAGCGGAGTGATCCCAGGAGGTAGACCACTCCTAAGGGGGGGAGAGTTGTGCCCGGAGGCACAGCGTGAGCCGATATGTCTATGCGTCCGTATGTGTGTCATCGGGGGTAATCTGGGATTGGCACGATGACAGTGAGATTGGGCTTGAAACCACGATGAGAATGAATACCAGATGTCCGGGGTATGACAGTATGACACTATGACACTATGACAGTATGACAGTATGACACTATAGTAGTATGACAGTACTGTGGGGGGTGTCATCGTGGAACTCAGTCAGACCCTCGAAGAATGGTCAGATTCGCATCGGGGTTGAAAAGACAATGAAATCGAATATCAGATATTAAGGTTATGACAGTATGACAGTATGACGCTATGACAGTATGAGTATGACAGTATGACAGTACAGTAGTATGACAGTACTGTGGGGCAGTCATCGTGTCAGCCTGTCGGCATAACATCTGAATCGAGAATGACGAATCGGAATTAGAAATGAGATCGGATCGGGAACTGAACGTTGAGCCGAAGTGTGACATCGGCTCTCGAGTGGTTGACCCTGCAACCTGAGTGACGAGTGAATAAGTAGAGCACTTGAGAAGTGTTTAGCCTTCAGAACTCGGAACCGAATTATCGTTTGTACCTCAATCTGGCCCTGATCCAGTATATTATAAAAATCCGAATTGTGTACCTTTGCACGTTCAATCAAAAACATATCTCCGAGCATCTGTCGTCGTGCCCCTGGCACACCCGAAACGAAACAGCAACACAACATTTCCGTCCCCGACTAGTGAGGTACAAATAGCAAATTGATGCAACGGTTGAAGTTAGTAATGGGAGGGTCGCGGCTTCTGAAAGGGTCCGCGGCCAGAGGAGGAGACAGCGCTTAATGGTTTACGATGTTGCAAAAGAACGCGTGTATTGGGGGCAGGGGATGCTTCAAGATTCATAATGCGGTCGAGATTCCCACTATTGTCGGGGTTGGCCGTGTCGAATTTGTTAAACAAGTTTGTTGGCATTGAGGCTTAATTGCATCATAGTTTCTTTTGATGTGCAATTTGTGAATCGAGCGGAAATGGCAGAGTTTGTACTTGCGCGGACCTCCATTTTCAACCAAAAGTTTGAAAGGAACATATTGCAAAAGTTCGAAAGGTAAATTACTTAGTGCATGGTCGCGAAGCGACCATGCATTTAATATTAATGGCCGCGAAGCGGTCGATGTCGCGACCGCAAAGCGGTCGCGGCCGCGATGCGATTTGTTATATTCAATTATCTTACGTCACAGTTTCGTACCCTTGCTTGCATGGTATAGTGGATCAGTGGCAGCCTTTCAACTGGGAGGTCAGCGGTTCGATACCACAAGATGCTTGTCCACTGCTAAATGTTATCTATCATGAACTCGTACGAGTAAGAGTACAGGAACTGGCTAACTTGAATAATAAAGCGAATGCATGAACGAACACACTGTTTTGGTAAATAACATACTACATATAGCAAAATACAAATCGCAGAATTCTCTCTAATCGGGTTAAAAATTCCCTATCGGTGTCTCTGCAGTCATAATCATGTGTATATTTCGGTCATTGTGATCAACCAGTGACCTATGATCAATTAGATAACATGTGAGGATGGAGTTGCACAAACTGCACCTATGCAGCAGCAGATAGCAGTGGCTTCACACGCGCACTTGATCTCTCGGGCAGCCCATGATTTACAGTGACATGAAAAGCGTATGCCATCACGTTATTGAATGAAAGCAATGTTCTCTGGGTGACCTGATGGTGGTGCAGGACCCTTACAGATATGTTGAATATAAATAGTCAAGCTTTAACTCGTGTCATTACATATCAGCAGCTGCCCATGACACACAATAAACCTCACGGTATCTAGCTTGTACTTAGAATACATCCAACTATATATTGGATTAGGATGGCAAATCAACGATGACCTGGAAGTTGTACAGAAAGAATCTCTCCATGCACAGCACTGCAATTCTGATAATGGGAGAAACTCCAGCTGCTCATCCTCCCCGTTTCATTTCCACACAAACTACACGCAGACATGAAAGAACATTACAGCTTTATGCATACACTAATAATAACGATACATTCTATTTATTTGCAGCGAGTCATTCTGCTCGCAGTCACAAACTTAACATTTTATTCCATTGATGTCACTTTGCTCTGCTAAGCAAAAATCCATCATCTACTTTGCAACAAATTGGACATCTGAGTCTGAGCCCACATTTCTGAAATCATTTTGGTTATCTCCTTGTCTGGAGAGATAGTCGTCCACCCTCGCTGCTGCCCCACGACCCTCCGCAATCGCCCAAACCACTAGGGACTGGCCGCGACGGCAGTCACCTGCAGCAAACACCCCTGGTACAGAAGTGGCGAAGTCGCCATATTCCGCCTTAAAGTTTGACCTGGGGTCGACCTCTAGCCCAAGTGCATCGGCAACGGCTGCCTCTGGGCCAAGGAAGCCCATAGCCAACAGCACTAGGTCGGCCTCAATCACCTTCGCAGAACCCTCCACTTCCTCCATAGTGGGTCGATCCCCGTTCCCACTGGGCACCCATCGCACCTCCACTGTTTCCACCCCGGTCAACTTGCCCTCTGCGTCCTTCAAAAAGCGTTTGGTCATCACCTCGTATGTGCGTGGATCCGACCCTTGCACCTCCGCTGCCTCAGCGTGGCCATAATCTGAACACCAACCCAAACATCCTCTCTCAGACCAATTATCTCCTTTCCCAGCACTCTTTCCTCCGCTCCCTCCGCTTGAGACAGATGAATTTAGAGGCGGCAGCACGTGATGTGTTTTCAGAAAAGGGTATAGCACCTTCGGAGGGAGTAAACACGGCGCGCGGCTTGCATGCTCATGAAGGGGGAAGGGGGAGGGGGGAACCGGTCATCAACCACGGCACATTTGAGTAGAAGGCATTTGGGGCATCTCTGCAAGAGGGCTCCAGAGGGGCTGGTTTCAAGGTTCTTTGTGGAGGGATCGACACTCTTGATATTTGCAAGGGCAGATCTACTGTTTTTTGGAGGGGGCGCCGTGCAGCTTCTTCGGGGGATTTGTGGCTTCGGAGGCTTTGTCATTTCTGAGGAGGGCAGGCGGCTCGGCGCACCGGTGCGGAACACGCGAGGCCACTGCGGCCAGGGGTTGCTCTCTGATCGTCCTTGTGGGGCTTGGGGCATCAGCTCCAGATTCGTCACGCTGGCGCACCCATGGCGGAGAGCGGTGCCTATGCAGTCGGTGCCGGTGTCCCCCAATGACCACCACCTTCTTGTCCTTGGCGCTGATATACTGGCCGTCCTCGAGGTTACTGTCGAGCAGGCTCTTTGTGTTGGCGTGCAGGAAGTCCATTGCGAAGTGCACACCCTCCGCGTCACGGTTCTCCACGGCCAGGTCGCGCGGGCGCGTCGAGCCGCACGCCAGAACCACCGCGTCGTTGTTCTGCAGCACCGTCTCGATGGGAAAGCCCTTGCCCACATCCACGTTGCACTTGAACTTGACGCCCTCCTCCCCCATCAGATCCACTCGCCGCTGCACCACGTCCTCCTTGTCGCACTTCATGTTGGGAACCCCGTACATCATGAGCCCACCTGCGCGGTCACTGCGCTCGTACACCGTCACGTTGTGCCCGTAAACCTGAAACCACCCAACCCACCGCTTTAGATTCCAGGGTTCCACGTTTATCATGTTCATCGACATCCAGTCTCAAGTCTGGTCCAACTAATCGGGCACCTTCGGTGGCATCGAAACTTCAGTGTTCTCGTGGAACGCCGTATCCGAGTTTGCTGGGGCCGCAGGTGGGCCCACAGAAACGTAGCCTCTTGGATCAGCTGTCATCCACATTTTGCGTAGGCTGGTCTGACGCACGGAGTTTGCGGCCCGCGGCACCGACCAAATGCGACAGAATGCACCGGTAGAGGCGGAGCGTGATGCAGACTGGGGCTGAGCAGAGTGGCCGCGCCACATTACCCGGAGGGAACAGGGACAGGAACAGCCGCTGTGCACTCACCTTGTTGAGCTGATCCGCTGCTGCCATGCCTGCCGGCCCGGAGCCAATCACGGCAACGCGCTTCTGAGTGCGGAAGGGGGGCGGCCGGGGCACGATCCAGCCCTCCGCGAAGCCGCGGTCGATGATGCTCATCTCGATGGTTTTGATGGCGGTGGGCTCCTCGATGATCCCGAGCACGCACGACCCCTCGCACGGCGCTGCGCTCCCATCCCACACCCCTCCCACCCAATCAGCATCGCTGCCGAGGCCACACCCCTGATGCTTGCAAGTCGCCGCCATACCCGCCACTGCCGCAACGCACCGCGCTGGATCATCACATGCATCCGTCAGCGCCAGATGTAGGTTTACACCGCATGCTGCGGCCCTGCTCACCGGAAAGGACAATGGGCCTCCAGCTCCCACCGCAGAATCGCCACCTCCATTCATCCACCGACCACTGGGTCGTGCCAGAACACGGATGCGCCCGACCTCGAGGCAGACGGCTCACCCAAGCATTCGCATTAGTCTGGCAACGGGCGCACCTGGACAGACCCGCCCGGTGAACTCTGGGAAGTTGTTGGTCTCTAGGAGCTTGTCCAGGGCGGCCTTCCACTGGCCCTGGTGCACGAGCTCGTTGAACTCTGGGATGATGTTCCCGAGCGGGCAGCCGAGGTCGCTGGTGTGGCAGAAGGGCGTCCCGCAGTCCATGCAGCGCGCCGACTGTGCGGAGAGCAGCTCCTCGCTCCGCTCCACGCCTTGCACCTCCTTCCAGTCCTTCAGCCGCTCCGAGGGCGCCCGGTAAGGCACCACCTCGCGCTCGTATTTCTGGCGCGCCCTCCCCTCAGCCCGCTCTCCTCACCTCCCCTGCCGCAGGCTCGCAGCTGCGACAGCGCCAGGTGCCCGGCAGAAAGATCCAGCCGGCGCTCCCGTCGCGCAAAGCCCTCCCATCCCACGGACAGAGGCGGGGGCAAGGTACCTGGAATCCGTTGTCCTTGACGGAGTGCGCATCGCGGCTAAGCCTTTTGCTCAGCACGGGCACTATGTTCGACGCCACGTCGCCGTTGCCGCCGGACCGCGCTGCGAGATCCTTCAGTCTCTTGAAGGCATCCCTGAGCGCCCGCCTCGAGCACCTCAGTGATTGAGCACCCCAAGCACCGCGAGGCTGAGCCACCCACGTGGAGACCGGTGAGCTCGCAGGGGGGGGAGAGGTGGCATGGCAGCGGAGGGCGCGTACGTTTCGCCAGTCGCCTGCTCAAACTCCTCCTTCTCTTCCGCCTCCCTTTCTTCTTCCTGCTCGATGATCTCGGCTTCTTTCTGAGCCAGCAGCACCTTCTTGTACTCCGTGGGCATCACCTTCACGAAGCGCGGGAGAGCTTGGTCCCACTCCGCGAGGAGCTCCTGGGCGAGGGCGCTGCCGGTGCAGCTCACATGCTCCTCCACCAACTCCTGCAGCCGCACTGCGTCCTCTTGCTCCAGCGCCTCCAACTCCACACCCTCCATGTTGCATTTGCCCGCGAAGCTGCTCACCCTCCAACCCTCCCCCATCCCGCACCCCTCTCCACGTGTCAGGTGGCTGACGACCGTGGAAAGCCCGACAGGGCGGTATTTGAGAATGACGTCTCGGGCATGGATGGATGGATGGATGGATGGATGGATGGAATGCCTTTGAGTCGGGTGATTCCCTCCGCGTCCACAGTGTGGTATTTCTTTTCACTATGCTCCCAAAACTTCTGACCGTCCCCAATGGAAGCTCCTCGACGACAACTCAATCATTTTAAAATGATTTTAACGATCGGACGGTGAACGGTTTTGGGGAACTTCGGTCAACGTTTGGTCGGACGGTCTGGGACAGACGTGGGTGGTACTCATCTCGGGTGGGATGGTATTCGGGCTGAAACCTATCCTCCCCAACCGTCGTGGTCACCAACCAAACTGCCTGGTGCAAAGGTGCGGAATGGGATGCGCTGACAGACACAACAGGGATCCCTGGGGGGCTGCTCACGAAGCCGCCAGCAGGTCCACCACGCTCGCACGTCTCGCATCGTCAGGTGGTCATCGGAGGGAAGTCCCAAGTCCGCACAGGGAAGCGCCACGCACCTCTGTTCAGGGTCGTATATGTACGCCTCGCCTCCGCTCATGCCGGCAGCAAAGTTCCGGCCAGTGGGGCCGAGAATAACCACCGTGCCCCCTGTCATGTACTCGCAGCCGTGGTCGCCGACGCCCTCCACGACACATGCGGCGCCGCTGTTGCGGACGCCAAACCGCTCCGCCGCCACGCCCGCAAAGAACGCGGATCCACCAGTGGCGCCGTAGAGCGCCACGTTGCCCACCACGATGTTGTCCCTCGCCTCGAAGGTGCTCACCTTTGGCGGGTACACCACCACCTTGCCGCCAGAAAGGCCCTTCCCGACATAGTCGTTCGCATCGCCCTCCACCTCCAGCAGCACTCCGGAGGCCGCCCACGCCCCCAGGCTCTGCCCGGCGGAACCTGTCATCTTCACGTGAACCGTGCCCTCCGGTAGGCCCTCCTCGCCGTACGCCTTGGTCACCTCATGGCTCAGCATGGTGCCCACTGCGCGGTCCAGGTTAGTCACGGGGGTCTCAATGTACACACCACGCGCGCCTCCCGAGATCGCCGGGGCCGCCTTCAAGATGAGCTCGTTGTCCAACGCGTACGCCAGCTCGTGGTCCTGCTCCTGCACCTTCGTTTGTGCGGCGCCCGGGCGGAGAGTCGCTGCCGGGGTGAGCAGAGCCTGCAGGTCGATGCCCTCCAGCTTCGGGTTGCTGGCGATCACCTCTTCGTCCATCTCGAGGAACTCGGCGCGCCCCACCATCTCATGCAAGGTGCGGAAGCCCATCTCCGCCATGCACCGCCGCGTGTCCTCCGCCACCATCATCAGGAAGTTCACCACGTGCTCGTCCTCCCCTGCAAACTTCTCTCGCAGGACAGGGTCCTGCACATCGCCATCACACCGTCCATCCAGCGCCACTTCCGATCACAAGGTGCTTGGGCATGGCAACTGGAGCTGCAGCAAATTCACACCGATCAGACAAGACATGTTGAATTTGCGCCATGGAGGCCGTGCCGGAGGGAGCCATGCCGGGGGCCACACGCCTCGAGGGAAGGAACGGCCGAAGCAGCGGAGATCGCACGTGATGAAGGGCAGGCTGGGCTCTGCCACAAGTGTGCGAGTATTGATGTTTGGTGCGTGCCAAGCCATTCACTAATGAATTGATCGACGGCTGGCAGCGGCGGCATGGTGGGGACGATGGCGATTAAGCTACCTGAGTGGCAATGCCCACCGGGCATCGGTTGGTGTGGCACTTGCGCATCATGATACAGCCGAGGGCAATCAGCGGCGCGGTGGCGAAGCCATACTCCTCAGCGCCCAACAGCGCTGCAATTGCCACGTCACGCCCAATCTTCATCTGACCGTCCGTCTGCAGGGTGGTTCGCCCCCGCAGATCGTTGGCCACCAAAGTTTGGTGCGTCTCCGCCAGCCCGAGCTCCCATGGCAGCCCCGTGCCTTTCACCCCGGTCCACTTTGCTGCGCCGGTGCCGCCGTCGTGCCCACTAATCAGCACCAGGTCCGCCTTGCCCTTCACCACACCCGCCGCAATGACTCCCACACCGGCCTCCGACACAAGCTTGACGCTCACCTGCCACATCAGCGCGCCGCCACCTCGCCCAACCCAGATGAGGCAAGCAAATGGTCTTGAGAGCAGAGGCGGGCAATCAAAGAACATGATGGAGCTCAGGACGAGAAATGAGCGGGCAGCAAGCGAGGTGGGATGCGCAGCGCAGGTGGCAGCGCACCGTGGAGGCGGGGTTGGTGCGCTTGAGGTCAAAGATGAGCTGTGCCAGGTCCTCGATACTGTAGATGTCATGATGGGGCGGCGGAGAGATCAGTCCTACCCCAGGGGTGGACCGCCTCGTCTTGGCGATATCCCCCTGCACCTTGTGCCCGGGGAGCTCGCCGCCCTCACCAGGCTTGGCCCCTTGTGCGATTTTGATCTGAAGCTCGTCCGCGTTGGAGAGGTAGTAGCTGGTCACCCCGAAGCGCCCGGAAGCAATCTGCTTGATGGCCGACCGCTCGATGTTCTGGCTGCCGTCCTCATTCGGCACCAGGCGCCTCGGCTGCTCGCCGCCCTCCCCGGTGTTGGAGCGCCCTGCACAACCATCACAAGCAGTGAGCCACTGCAGAGCCAGAAAATGCCTCCGAGCAGCCGAGCAGAGCAGGACAGTGCCGTGCCACGTGGCGCGCTCACTTCAGCGAGTGAACACGACGGCAATGCAAGCCTCTGCGGTGCCAAGGAGGATATGCACCGGGGACCCCACACACCCGGTCCTCGGAGGCTCCGACAGACTAATGGAGCGGGGAGGTGGTACGAGCCAGGAGGGGGAGTGGGCAGAGGAAAGAGCAACACCGTGGTTGATGCAGGTTCGATAGGAGCAAGGGGATGACCACGGGGGTGGGTAAAGGGAGAGGGGAGGGGGGTAAGGGCGGGGGAACACAAACCTCCGAGCTTGTTCATGGCCCGGGCGAGGGAGGTGTGCGCCTCCAGGGAGATAGATCCATAGCTCATGGCGCCGGTGCAGAAGCGTTTCACAATCTCGGTGGCGGGCTCCACCTCATCCAGTGGCACCGGGGCCTGTCCGGTGGCCTCAGAGCTCTTGAAGCGGAGCATGCCGCGCAGCGTGCACTGCGCGCTCATGTCCTCAACGAGCTCTCGGTACTCATCGAACGCCTCCTGGCTGTTCAGGCGCGCCGCCTCCTGCTGCTTCGCGATCACCCTCGGGTGGTTCATGTGCGCCTCCGCCTCCGCGCCTGACCACCCGCCGCAGCCTCCCGCACTCAACTCTCCATGTCCCCGCGGGCCGCCGCGTGGCATGACCTCACGCACTCGCCATGGTGTGATGCATGTGCCTTCGTGGCTCTAGGCGTGGTCCCGTCTCGCCTGCCAAGAGGGCGGCCTCCTACCCAGAGGGCGGCCTCCTGCCCAGAGGGCGGCCCCCTGCCAAGAGGGCGGCCTCCTGCCCAGAGGGCGGCGGCCTGCCAAGAGGGCGGCCTCCTGTCAGGAGTGACATTGATGAAGCACGATCTCTTGCGGGGCGGGGAGGATACCGCTGCGGTAGTGGAAGTCGCCGGGGTTGGGGAGGTTTTTCTTGACGGAGCCGGTGTAGGCGAGCGAGTGCAGGTAGATCGCGTCCTGAGCGAGGCGTTTGAACCCGACGCCCTGGATGCGGCTCACAGCGCCCGGGAAGCACACCTCCATCACGTCCTCCGCCAGCCCCAGCGCCTCGAAGATCTGAGCGCCCTTGTAGCTGGCCAGCGTGCTGATGCCCATCTTCGCCATCACCTTGAGCATGCTGTCGCCGGCGGCCTTGAAGTATCTCTGCTCACGTGCCGCCCACCCGAACCCGCCCTGGTTCATGGCGCGGTCCCACCCTTGCCTTCACGCGGGCCCTATTCGCAGGGAGGGGCTCAGGCGTGATTCGGTTGGGAGAGGGCTCCGCCAGGTGCATGGTGGGCTCCCGTGCCAGGCGTGCACGTCTTCTGCCAGGCGCGCCCGCAGAGCAGGGCGTCATCATCGCAGTCAGGAAGTGACAAGCCTCGCCTCCCAGTGCAAGGCCCAGGGAGAACAGGGGCATCATTCGGGTCCGGGGAGATGAGAGGCCAGCACCTGGATGAGCTCCTCGTGCGACCGATCCACACTGCCCATTTTCCCCTCGATTTTGAGACGATCGATGGCCTCGATGGCGAGGTACGGGCAGATGGCGTCCACGCCGAAGCCCACCAGGGTGCAGAAGTGGTGCACGTGGGCGGCGTCTCCAGCCTCCACCAGCAGGCCCGTGCGCGTGCGCTCCGAGGATGCCACGAGGTGCGCGTGCACCGCTCCGGCCGCCAGCAGCGATGGGATTGGCACCCGGTCCGGCCCCGCTGCCCGGTCTGACAGCACGATGAGCTGGTTTCCCGCCGCGATGGAGGCAGACGCCGCCTCACACATCCTCGCAATGCCCGCCTCGAGTCCCGCCTCCCCCTCCTCGGCGGGGAAGGTCATGTCGATGGTGCATGTGCTCCAGCCGTGCAGGGAGGTGTGCTGCAGCCCGCCGCGCAAGCCCACCGCATCATCACTCACACGCACTCCCGGGTTCCGCCACGTGTCCATACGCTATTGCGCCGCTAAGCTTTCTGCCCTATCGAGCAAAATACCTCACCGCGGCGCGGGTATACACGCGGGGTGCGCTGCCTCGCACAGCACAGCTGCCATGCCCTACTTACAGGACCCGAGAACCCTCACTCTGTGGGCGGGAGGCAGCACTCGCTGGGGAGAGACCCAAAGCGGGGGAGAGGAAGGAAAGGGCGCTGGGGAGAGACGGCAAGGAGGGCCTATGGGAGAGGGGAGGAAAGGGGGTGGGGGGGGGCAGGAGGGGGTCGGGGTTACCTTAAGCGCCTCCATTTCTTGGATGGTCAAGAAGGGCCGGGGCACGGATAGCCGGTGGCACTGCTCCTCGGTCACCTCCGTCAGGTCGCCCTCCGGGCCGAGCATGCAGGCCAGCGACGTCACCACCTTCTCGCGGATGGGGTCGATCGGGGGATTTGTCACCTGCGCAAAGCGCTGCTTGAAGTATTCCTGCACCGCCTTGGGTCGCTTGGACATGCAGGCCAGCGCCGCGTCGTTGCCCATGGAGCCGAGGGGGTCAGAGGCCGAATCCTGCATCAACAGGACTCCCGTCGGGCAGTCAAGCACAGCCGTGCACGCATCGCCAAACCCATCCATCGGATGACATGCGCGCGAATGCCGAGGCAAAGCAGACGCGGCAGGAAAGGCTGGCAGAGGGGCCCCTGGAGGGGCGAGCCAGCAGGCAAGGCGGCGGCGCACACCGCCATGGGCCCCAGCATGATGTCCAGAGCTTCCACCGTGTACCCAAAGAGCTTGAGGGAGTCCATGATGCCGTCCACCCCCGCCTCCGCGGTCCGCCCAGGAATTTCGGGCGCTGGCCTGTGAGTCTCATGCTCTACCACATCCTCGAGCTCAATCTTTTGAGCTGCCACCCACTCGGCAAACGGCCGACTGCTGGCTATCGAGCCCTTCATCTCCGCATTGTCCATGATTCGGCCCTCCTATTTGCAGTGACCTCCCCCTCCACACCCCAACGCATCAGTGGCAATCGAGCCCTTCATCCCTGCATTGTCCATGGCGCGGACCTCCCTTGTGCGGTGGACCCCCCTCTCCACACCCCAAGGTCTAAATGGCAGTCTGAGACGCAACGCATCTCCGACACACCAGTGAGACCTCTGCCCATCCTTCCACCCCGAGTCCAGCAGGAAGTCGCGCAGATGGGACCCGGGCTCGCAAGCTTCGGGGGCGCTGCTCATCTTCGCTGAGCTGTCACGCCGCTTGGTGAGGTGTATGCCCACAGAGCGCGCGAGGGGCGGCAGAAGTACAGCACGCTCACTCATCGCCTTTAGGTGAGTGCGCCACAGGCACAGGCGGAGCCATACTGACTATCACCCTTTCAAAGGTTGACCCATCGTGCCGGCTGACCTGGCGGCGGTTCACCGGGAGACATGGCAAAGCGCCAATCATCTTCCACTTTGACAAGAGCCCGAGGGAACAAAGAGGTGGCTGTGAAGAGGACAGCGACACCTCTCTGCAGGGTTGTGACGTGGAACCCCACATGGCATGATGTTGTGCCGGGGGTGCTGGACCAACAGCCGCAACAGGAGCGGGCGGGGCCTCACCTTGAGATCCACCATGAAGATGTTGCCCGGCTGCAGGCGGCCCTTGTACAACACCTCCTCCGCATCGATGTCAACCACACCCACCTCACTCGCCATCACCACGCGGCCCGATTTCGTCACGATGACGCGCCCTGGCCTCAGCCCTGCAGCATGCATCTCCCCCCCCCACTCCAATACAACCCCCAAGCACCCCAGCACACTCTCTCTAAATTACTCGCACTGCACCTCCCCAGACTAGCGCTGGGTGACCCGTGTTCCGCTAAGTGGCCCGTGCGCTGTCGTCTCACACTGCACCTCCCCAGACTAGCGCTAGGTGACCCGTGTTCCGCTAAGTGGCCCGTGCGCTGTCGTCTCACAGTGCACCTCCCCAGACTAGCGCTGGGCGGCCCGTGTTCCGCTAAGTGGCCCGTGCGCTGTCGTCTCACACGGTACCTCTCGTAGGCACACGCGTGGTAGGCACGTGCAGGGACACCGGTGTGGGGACCATGCGGGAGGCGCACCATTACGGTCCAGTGTGGCACCAATGGACAACCCATCCGTAAAAGTGACCTGCGCGCACGCGGCACCCACCGCCATCACAAATACAATCGCAAACCCAACACACATAACCCCAGCTCGCAGCCGCTGCGGCCGACACTACCACCGGGTCGCTTCTGCCCTGATGGAGCCTGCGACACCCACTATCGCTATCGCTGCCAGGACACAGCCATGGCGCACCTACGCCACCTCCGCAGTCCTAGAACACGAGCCCTCCATCCGCCAGAGGGGTACCCCGCCAAGAGCATTTCATGTTTTGCTCAGCACCCAAGAAGAGGTGAGTCTGTGCGCCGGAGGGCGCACCAGTGCAGGGCCGTCCCAGGGCTCCATGAGCGCGGAGTGGTACTCGTAAAAGCCTCGAAGCTCCGGATCCATGCCCTCTGCGTTCTGCACAAGCAACGGAAACCGTCCGATCAAGGGGCATCACGATGTACTCAAAAGGTAAGGAATGGGGAGTATGCCTGGGACATACATGGGCGCCACGGGCGCGGACAAAAGCGAGGTGACCCGGGCTTCCACTACCCGGGGCGAGGGCAGGCCAACAGGCGGTCTAACTAATCTAACCAGGGCGCCAAAAGGTAACCGCAGTGAAAGGAGGTATCACGGCTCTTAGAGCACACCTGCCAGGCCTCTGGGATGAGCATCATCATGGCCTCCGGCAAGCTGCAGCCCCCCACAAAAAGCTATGAGTAAGCCTCGTGCTCGATTGCAACGTCAAGCAAGGCAAGTCTCGCCCAAGACCGCACAAGCCGGTGCGCCACCAGCCTGGGACACACCGGGGAGAGCAGGCAGGCTTGCAGGAGGGCCTTCAGGCCGAGCAAGAACCTGCGTCCAGTGCGGATGAGCATCTCAAGCACTGCGTCGAAGGCACCTGAGTCCGAAGTGGACTCATCAATGATGGGAAGAAGCTTCGCCTTGGCATCCTCGTCTAGGTTGAGGTGGGCGAATTTCATAAGCCCCTCACGTGCATGCATCCAGTTTTTGTTGCCCTGCAGGGTGTTGATTTCTCCGTTGTGCCCAAGCACCCGGAACGGCTGTGCTCGATCCCTGCAGGCACCGTCAAATAGCCTTCGACAACAGTGAGCTGGGTAGCCCGGCGGCGTGAGGACAGTCGGGGCTAGGGGTGGAAAGGCCAGATCTAGGCAGTTAGCAAAGGACATCCAGCGCGACCAAGTCGGGCCGATCGCTACCACGGACGCAGACGGCACGTTGTGTCCCGCATAGTGTTCGTGGCAGGGCAACCTTGACCACCACCGAAGAGCAGTAGTGCACAGAGCGATCTACGAGGGCACCACGTTCCGGATCAGCCTATATTCGGTTTAGGGGAACTTCACCGGACCATAAACTTTGACAAACACAAGTGAACATAGGACCGTGCAGGATCTCTGAGATCCAAACTTGTTTGCCTTGTTATTTTTTATCCCTTCGAACACTTCCAAAAAGATATTGGGAGATCCCTTCCTACAACTATGGACGACGTAGCGGGCTCATAGCCCCAACAGAGAGATTAAGTCAACGCAGGTGCTGGAAAAAGGCGGTGTAACGGTGGGAAAGGAGGACGCTAAGGTGGAGAAGGGAGGGTGAAGGCACCAGGAGGGGAAGGTATTGGTGCTGAAGCGCGAGTGGACGAGCGCCAAGTGGGAAGAGAAGTTCTCTTCTTGTAGATCCTGCGACAGGAAGGCGCCGTAAGGGGGGACGGCTTCGGCCAAGCACCAACAGGAATGGTCCTGGCAAGCCTGTCTCCTATGGATCTGCTATGGCGGCTTGAGTTTGCAGAAAGCTTTCGGAGACGTGAGGCCGCGGAGGTTGTGAGATGCGTCCCCATATTGAGCGGAATTTCAAGCAGATCAGAGCGACTTGCAGACTCAGCCCCACCAGTTGAGTAGACTAGTTGGAAATCGGAGGGCCCGAATTAGTGCCGCACTTTGAAGTAGGTGGGAACTTGGGCCGGGGTGAGCTGGCCCTTGTACACGATGGTGCGCGAGGAAAGAGAGCAAATGTAGAACTCGCGTGCAGCGGTGTCTTCTCCCAGTTTTTCATTCACCTGTAGCAAACGAGCCTACCGTTCTTGAGGTTCAAGATAAATGCAACTTTCTGCACCAACTTGCCTACCCGTCCGATGTACAACCATCTTTTCTTGCCACTTCAACGCGTAAGGGTCGCGGTACTCGGAACTGAACGTACTCTAAGGGGGGGGTTTACTGGTATGTGGAACTGAGCGTACCGTGGTCATTAAGGTTCGTCTAAGGATGAATAATTGTTCTTCCAGCTCGATTTCACAGAGGGGCGACTTAGATATGAACACCTGCACTCGTGCACTCATTTTCTTATTTTCGGATGAGTCAGGCCAATGCGGCCTAGAAGCGCTGCCTACGGTAATTCATGAGGGTACCTGTTCGATCTCCGGCTCAGTATCCTTCGCACTGGGACCAATAAGAGAGTTATCGGTTGGAACGGCACGCCAACCGAGCACTGTGTGGCCAAGGGACTCCGCACAGGACTCCACGAGTTTGCGGCATGTCCCTCGGAGCCGGGCATCTTGTGGCAGATAGATCATTCCGATACCAAAGCCACCCGCGGCTGGAAGATCAAATCCTTCCTCGGCGCACGCTCTTTCGAAGAACGAATGAGGAATGCCGCAGAGGATCCCCTGCCGGAGCACGGCAAAACCCAAGGGGGGAGGCATAGTCAGAAAGCAGAGCGCAGGTCGGACAGCCTGTAGCAAAGAGCATAGGCATCTAGAGAACGTAGGACGGAACAAGAGCGCAAGAAAATGTACGGACCGCGCCGTCGCCGGTATTCTCTTCACAGCCGCAGGCACCTCGGTGGGCCATGCGGTCGAGCATGCGCAGCGCGTCCGTCACAACGTCCCTTGCTGGCTGCGAGTGAATATCCGCGACAAACCCCACTCCACAGCTGTCCTTGTCGAATGAAGTATCATACAAGCCTCTGCTTTCGGGCACCTTGTTGTGGCTAGCCGAAATGGAGGTCTTTATGACCGTGCGACGGCCCCGTTGAGGCAAAGCCTTCCAGAAACATTTAGGGAATTGTGCAGTAGGTATTTGAGATTTCGATGAAATGTGTAGAGTGGCGATTGACCCGACAGGTTTGTTGCCCACAGCAGGCCTGCTCACCAGGCTGTGCGCCTGAGGCGTCATGGGACGGGCGGAGGCCCGAGGGAGGGCTCTGCCGCATGCTTGCATGCGGATGGTGGGCTGACACTGCCCCCGAATCATCTTAGAGCAGTCTTACTCACACTCGCTCACTCTCAAACGCAAATTTACTAAAAGCTCGTTGATGCACGCTTGAGGGAACTGAGGTTGGGTACCGTCTCTTCCAAGAGAATAAATATCTTGCGCAAATATCGTGGCTACAATCCTCTTCTCAACCTTTGCATTAATGCAAGCATTAAATTTGACACGTCAAGAGACACGTGTAACGCACGTGCGACGTCGTTTGCCACTTCAATTATATATTTAAATAATCGGTTAATCGTGGACCGTCATGGTCTCACGGGTTAATCGTGGCAATGTGATTGGTTTAAAAATGAAAACTCTGACGGTCGGCGACTGAATAGAAAAGACAAACGTCCAAAATGTCTTTTTTGTTTTTTTGATCGTCGTTGTCATGTCTTGTCATGACTCATGTCATCAGTCGATACTCAATGCAATGTTGCTCATCAAACATCATATTCATTCTAGATTCTTCATGTTCGATGCTTTGTTCATGTGGAGCTCGAGCTGGACGTGCCCGTTCGCGTTGTGCCGATGCTCATGCTCGATGCTGCAGCTGCTGCGTGCTCCGTCGTCCGTGCTCCTGCTGATGCTGATGCTGATGCTGATGCTGATGCCGATGCTGCTGGTGCTGTCGCTGCCGGTCATTCTGAACCTACAGTATTTCTTTTTCATTTTGACTTTTGACTGATTCTCTTTGACATTTGACTGATTCTCTCTTCGACTTTCGTCTTTATTTATACTCTTCCAGTCTACAGACGAGAGTGTCTACAGACTACAGTAGACTAGAGTGAAGAGTCTTCACCCCTCGGCCCTCGCCTCGCCTCGCCTCGCCTCGCCTGGATGCTGGAAATTACACCTCTGAGATTTAGGACCAGAGCAAATGACCTTTCCTTACTTAAACAAACAAAACTCGAATCCCAACGGGTGACACGAAAAATGTATGATCTGACGACCGCCAAACGATAACAATAACATCGCCAGTTCACCACCGCCACCGCCTCTGCATGTGCCACGACGCAACCCGACGCTATGGCATGGCATAACACGCGCAATGCATGATCCGATGATGGCACAATCTCAATGCCATTGCAAAATTCTGGGCTAGCGTCATGTCACCTTGATTTGGTGACACCTCGGGGAAATTTTATTTTATACCCTAAAACCCTAAATTTATAAGTCACCTTGACCTTCGTCTCAAGGTCTACTCGTCGGCGTCGGTCGGTCGTCGCATGAACACGAATCATCGGATAAAAGTAAAAAACGAATCGTCCACGTCGCGAGTCTCAGTCTGGATTGTGTCATCGTAAACGAATCGTCATCGTTAATCTGCCTCATGGTGTGGTGACGATGACGTCGCGTCGTGAGTCGTGACACCAAAACACCCTTCCACAGATCGACCGTTCATTTCCCCCCCATTTCATGTTGGCATAGTGAAGACCTTTAGATCTATTGGCCGAATATACGATTTGATGGTTTATATGGTACATATCTATGATACTACCCATAGTCGATAGTGGATAGAGGATACTTCATACTATCAACTATGAATATCACTGACAGATTTCTGTCTGTGCGCCTGCGCCTGGGGCATGGGCATCATCGTCAGCGTCATGTGACTCACGTTAAGGGGTATAAACTCGGTTATACCCCTGGACTCACGTAACATCGACACGTCAGATTTCTGGCGAGACACATCGACATGAATAGTTATTCTTATAGTACAAATGATTATGATAGTTACAACTCTCTACTCTGAACTTCATTTATAATTATATTTAATATTGTATATACAAAGATAGTGGGATTAAGTGCTGACACAAGTATATATACAAAAACTTCTTGGCCAGTCGATTTAAAGATCTCCACAAAGTTGACGTGAGATGTAGGCTATGTAGAGGAAATGAACGGTCGATGTGTTGGATAGCGTGACACGTATGCTCCTACGGTGTCTTGTCTGCCGTTGCCTAAAATGCTAATTTCTGGTTGGTCCAACTCGGATGACACGTCTGCGGACAAGGGTTCTTGTCAAGCCGTGCTATATAATTTTATACAGGAAATAAAAAAGCAAAATATAAAAATATACAAATATAAAAATGAAAATATACAAAATAGAATTTTCGAATTTCGAATATAATAAAATAATTTATTTGAGAAAATATCCTGAGGAGCATAAATGATCTTGTGTTCCAGCTCCAACAACAAGTTGGCCAACGTGCTCATTGTCAACCCAGGCAACGGGTGACATCTACCTCATGTCATGTCAGGGGTCAGGGGCACGGGCACGGGCAGGGGTAGGGGCTCAGAGCTCGGGCTGTCAGCTGTCAGGCGTGTCATGTCACGTGAACGATTCGACCAAATCCAGACTGACACTCGCGACACGTTCATGCATCATGGTTCAACATGCCCTTTCGCGGTTTTTTATTTCGTGCTGGCGTCCTGGCGATGGCGATGGACGCGAGTTCCAGTTGAGTTCGGAGTTGAAAGGGGGGAGCTTGGAGGAAGCGCTGGCCTGGCCGAGGCGTCAGATATTTTACCAGGGGGATAATAGTGGTAGAAAGATACGTGTCACATGAACGTAGGGTCACTGTGACGTATGTCGTATCTCTTTCTCTATCTCTTCACTCTTGGACAAGATATCGTAAACTTTATACAGTAAACTTAAAATAGAAAATGGTTACAGAGTTCTGATTTTTTTTCTGAGCAGAGACAAGAGATTTTTTCAGAGTTTTCGATGACCGGAAGTAGTAACGACGGGATTGACCCCCCATTTTAGACTGGAATCCGGAAATCCCCTCCGTTTTCAGCTTTCCCATTCTCATCAGCCAATCAGAATCCAAAGACGAAACGAGGAGTCTCCTTTTTCTTTTTCTCTCCTCGTTTCGTCTCTTGATGAAGATTCTGCCGAAATGAGAATTTTGCTCTAGTGTTGACCGCCCCCCTTTAGACCGGAAACGTCCTCCCCGGCGTTTTCATCCTCCTCATTTTTTCCACATTTCGTGTTCCGCCGATCGGAATCCATCGGCGAAACGAGGTTACGAGGAGTGGTATACCTTGCTAGACTTTAGGTTCAGGGTTATTATTATGGCTCTAATAGCCCCTAGCCTGACCTGTCTCTGATCGGTACCGTGACTCCGCTAGTAGCTAGGATGACAGTACAGTAGTACTGTACTGTCAGTCATTATTTCGTCGTATTATCCGGGTTTCCGAGATGCATGATAAAAGCACTCGGCCGGACTGTTTATGGAGCTTAGCCAGTTCGTTTTCACCGAGCGGAACACCTGTTCTCGCAGGTTATGCGCGTCACCACTTTCCCGGTAATTCTGATGGCACAGCGCCTAGCTGTTGCCATGATTGGCTAAGTTTTGACACAGAGATGGGGTGGGCGCCCCCTTAGGCAGTAGTTGACCTTTCCGCGGTATGGCCTCTCTTTGAAGTGGAGATCAGTTTTCGAGCATCTTTTCGGCAGCAGTATCGTCGCTCGCTATGGCTTATTTTTACGTTTCACCTGGCCGGTGGAGAGGGCATTCCGCGTATTGTGGGTCGCAACCACTTTTAGCCAATCGGCTCATGACCTGTTTGATGTTGGTTTTATTGCTGAGACTTCTGCAGGAGTTGGCCGTTGCATCCACTGGTCTATCTACTGCCGCAGCTCTAGCCCACACTCCCCATCTCAACGTCATTTTGATAATGGATACGCCAGTCAGACCACGTACACGCGCTAGGGCGCGTAAATTAGCAACTATTTTCGATGATGTTGGGGCATTAAACTCGGCTACCCCCACAACGCCGCATTTGTCTTCGGCTGACGAGTCGGCTGCGGCTGCAACACTCGTGCAGCGGTTGCGCAAAGATTCTTTTGATGTTCAATGCGCAAAGACAGCAACAACTAAGGTTTTGGGAGACAAGACGGCAAATTTTCATGGCAGTGAGTCGTCGGCTTCGGACATTTTTTCACAGCTGATCTCCGAGATTAAGCAGCTTTTCACGCTGCAGTCACAGGCATTTGCACCCTTGTTTGAGCTGACTGCTGCTGATGTCCATGTCATGCCTGCTGCCAATGAGCTCCTGTACTCTGTGTTGTTGCTGCTGACTGCGCCAGGGTCTCCTGCCCGTAATTGGGTAGAGGCTTCTGGAGCCGATGTTCCTGCTGATGGCAAACGTGCCACCCTCGAGGTGGTGCGTATGCTTGCTGATGATTCGACTCCATTCGAGTCTTTTGCTGAGCTGCTTGAGGTGAGAATCTCGGATGTGCATGACCCTGACTCCGGCATTCGTCTTTTTAACAATTGTCTTCGGGATGCACAGCGTGTGCAGACGCTGCCCGAAGACGCTGTTAAGAGACAATTCCTCTCTGCTCTATCTGGGCCGGCTTACGCCACGCTGGTTGACTCGTTTGCTCGAGCTGACCAGCGTGCGGCTGTGACTCTGCTCACCCTGCAGGCACGCGTGCGCGAGCAGTACCGCTGCGGGCGGCTCTCGGGCAAGCGCACTGCAGGGCGCCCCATGTCTGTAGCATCTTGCACCACTGACACTGGCCTGGCTTCGGCCATTGAGCGGCTCAGTTCTCAGTTGGTCAAGTTGCAGCGGGATGTGGATTCCCTTAAGGGGGGTGGCTCCAAGCCGCCCCCTGGGAAGCACACTCCGCGCAATTTCCACCGACCTGGAGTGCAACCACTTGCTCATTCCGCCTCTAAGGAGGTGGCTTTTGACAAGCGGCCTGGCACCTTTGTCCCAACGTGCAGGCACGAGAAGTGCCGCGCCGTTGGGTCGAAGCATTGGCTCAGTGAGTGTCCTCACAAGGACACTCACCCGTTGTCCATCTCGGCATCCTACTGCCAAGCCGTCGAGTCTTATGACTCCGACGTGCTTGCCCTTCGTTTTCAGCGGTATTATGACGCTGGGGATGAAGGGTCCATGGAGCACTTGTGTGCTCTCGTGGGGCAACCTGAAATCTGTGAACTGTCTGCACACTCCTTTGCTCCAGAGCCTACGGCTCTGCAGCAGTTCAAGGATGCTGCTGCCTCTGCTGAGTCTGCACCTGCTGAGCATCTCTCTATTGGCCGTGTTGCATTTGCTGCGGTCAGCGGTCCGCTTGCTGGTGGTGTTGCTGAGCCGACCACTGACAAGCAGCTGCTGCCGAAGGCCTCTGCACCTGTGCATGGTGAGCCGGTTGACTTGCATGAAGTCAACCGTGCCACCTTTGTGCCGCCGGCTGCCTCTCTGTCTCTCGGCCCGATGGCTCCTGCTGACAATTCTTTCAAAACATTCAACACTGTCCACCCTGACTGGTGTAACAAACGCCGGCTTCTCATGGTACCGCGCCGGGTTTGTTCAGCTGGTGACACGCATGACAGTGGTGACAGTATGACAGGCTTTGCGAAGATGACCATTTGTGAGATGCAGACTTGTCAGAGAAGATATTGTCAGTATCAGGTTACTGAGGAATGATACGATGACGACGGCAGTGACTCCTTTGCCACTGACGTGTCAGTCAGAATGTGTTAAGAGGTAACAGTATTAAAGCTGGCATGGAATAATGACTTTCCATTGGCCAGATGAAGATTCGAGGGCTAGAACCCGTTACAGTTTTGGGAAATGTGACAGAGTATTGAGAGATAAGTGACCTCTGACCGAAGGTCAGACCAGTGGACTCATTATTGTTTTGCCTTCGCAAGTACTAGGTGGCTGTTCGCGTGCCAGTGCTAGAGTGCTAAGACAGTTCTGCTCACAGCTTTTGTACACACAATAATTCGTATTTTGTGATATAATATCAATTTTGACGGATATATTTTACTGCTGTTTTCATACTTTTTCAAAACAATAATGTCCTGCGCGGAGCGGCTTTTTATTTCAGTGTTAATCCGGAAGTGAAGGCCCTTTGGCGAGAAGTTAGCAGCAGTTGAAAGAGCGGATTCGGAAGTCAGGCGACTCCAGGGGCACCCACGGTGCACTGGCGGAACCTTTTTCTTCCCTGAGCTTGGTGGTACTTGCACTGGAAGAGCTTCCAGCAACAGCGGCGACGGATCAGCTTTGAATTCACCAGACATGAGCGGTCTCCTTCTGCACAGTGATATGCTCAACACCTTTGTCTTCAGCGAATCCAGGGGCACCCCTGGTGCACTGGCCTAGCTGCTGACAGGTGTCCTTCAGTTTTAAGCTAATCAGCACTGCATGAGCTTGGGCGGCGGCAGCGACAAAGTCAATCAGCAGTTAATGTACACCTGGATGAGCAGCTCTCAGTGGTTCTTTCAGCTGACCACCCTGCTTGAAGTGAATCCAGGGGCACCCCTGGTGCACTGGCTTAACTGAAAGGCAGGTGTGTGTCACCTGGGAGCTAATCAGCAGCGGCATCTGCCCTGTCTTACCGGCTAAGAGTGGATCAACAGCTGATGTGCACCTTGATGAACTATCTTCCAGTGGGCTCTCCAGCTGGCCACCTTGTCTGAAGTGAATCCAGGGACACCCCTGGTGTACTGGCTTAGCTGAAAGGCAGGTGTGCTTGGCCTGTGAGCTAATTAGCGGCGACATCTGCTTTTATTTACCAGTGAAGAAGTGGATCAGCAGTGAATCACTGCTCTATGTCTGGAACTCCAACTTACGGTTTCTTTGGCAGCTCCACTTTGTCTGACGGTTAATCCAGGGACACCCCTGGTGTACTGGCCTAAGCCTGAAGCAGAGGAAGAGCTTGCTAGAGGACTGGCAGCTGCATCAACTCTGAAGGCGACAACTGAGTGGTCTATTCCCTGGTGTGACACAGTGACCTGGTGGATTTAGAGTTAATTACGTTTCCAGCCTGGAGTGCTGCTCACTACTGGAGTGACCTTCTGCTGCCTTATCACAATGTGTTGGAGAATTCTTCTATCCTTTCTACAGTATTGGTCAGCCGGTGAGGCCCTCATGTCACTGGCCACCTTCTGAATCAGCAGTAGTGTTGCGAATTCAGGGTGCCCAGCACACTGGCTTAGCTTCCAACTCTGTCAGCGACCTGGTACTTGTTTGCTGGACTGGACTGGGGAGTGAGCTTATATGCCAGCCATGGCTTTCTTGATTAGCAGTGGTGTTGTGAATCCAGGGGTGCTCAGCACACTGGCCTAGCTCACACCGCTGCACATCAGTGCTATTTCTTGGTGTTAAGGAGTTGACCTCACTGTCACTGTCCTCTTTATGAACTCTGGCCCAGCTTTAATTTTCCTTGCACGAATACTCTACATCTGCTGCTGATTCAGAGCGCTGAAGCGCAGTGCTGGACCTTTAGGCATTCGCTGCCCACACGCGTTTCGTTCTTTCACTTGTTCAGCAAGGCAAATCCAGGGGCACTCAGTGCACTGGCCTGAGCCAGTCTGAGTCAAGACTCCAGTCTACTGGGGAACGAGCTTTGCGCTGAGAGAGGGGGACTCGCCCTTGGTCCCGTTGACTGAGCATCAACACAGCACTTCACCACGGAGGGAGAGTCAGAGCCAAGCGCTGCCTCTGCCCATTCCAGAGAACGTGAGGCACGACGGCTGGCACGAGGACGAACCAGTCAGGACCCTGACACGGAGTATATGAGCGCAGAGGGGTCGGGCTCAGAAAATACTCCCTCCGCACCGTCATCTCCAGCGGCAACAGCGCTAGGAGCAGCAGCACTAGTAGCCTCAGCGCCTGCAAACCAGTTTCTCTTTGCGTTTGACGACGTAGACGAGATGGATCACTATGAGAAGGAGAGCCACTCACTTGACAAGGATGACGTCAGACTCCAGTACACCGGTAGTAAGAGTGAGGACAGAGCGCTCTTCATCAGGCGTTTCGTGGACATGGTGGCGAAAGTCCAGCGGGCTTTTGAGGCCAGGAAGCGTAGGTACATGAAGTCAGCATCTTACCATGCGCTCAGTCAGCAGCAGAAGGAGGCCTTCGCTGGGTCCAGACCAGACTACAGATCATTGTGGGACAGCATACCATCGTTTCTAGCAGGGGATGACCATGCCACCTCAGTCGCTTATGACTGGTGGTGTGCTGCCTACCTGAAGAATGGCGTCATGGCTTCACACGCTTGCCATGTCCTGAAGGACGTTACCATGAGAGATGCCTACCAGGGATCTGTGCGTTGTGCTCAGCCTCCTTTTCATGAGCTGGCGCCAGGGTCAACCTGGGCAGTTTGTAAGGTGTTCGAGGATGGTGATGAGGATGGCGAGGCGTCTGATGAGTGGGCAGGCGAGGGAACCTCCACGAGGGGTCTCACGGGGCCAGATGGCACTGAAGATTCTCACTACTCTTGGGCCTTGAGGGCGTTCGTTGCAGAGCTCGAAGCTAAATTCTTGATGAAGGGCACCAAAGAGAAAGAAGATCTCTTGATCGCCAAGCCGCAGACCAACGAGCAGGACGGTCTCGCCTACGTGAAGAGCTGTCGTCGCAGGGAGGCAGCTCTCAACACCGGCAGGAGGGTGGAGGACTCCGTCGTCAGGCAGAACATCGAGGAATGCATTAAGGGCTTGCGCATCAAAGAATACCGAGATCGCGTGTCCGAGCAGCTGCGCGTCAGTCATCCTGCCCCCAACAGGGTTACTTGGGAGGACCTCGAGGTGATTGTGGAGGTGCAGGACAAGCTCAAGAACGATGCAGAGGCTTGGGCCCTCACGCTGCAGCAGGAGCTGGTTCGCAGGCTCAACTGCGTGTACTCCTGCTTTGAGGCCAGGCAGATGGGGCTTGACCTGTCTGCGCTGGTATCAGCCATGAGGCGCTCGGGTTCTGCCTCCAAGACTGGGGACAGACGCAGGGACCCCAAGAAGAAGGAGCAGGCACAGCATGGTGGCGACGACGCCAAGAAGCCTGTGAGGGAAGCGAATAATGCCGAACGTCAGAAACCTTCTTACAGCAAGGTGCCACCACCTGATGCTTCGAAGAAGTTTCAGTGTGACTGGTGCTTCACGCGCCTGCCTCACTCCCCAGATCGCTGCTACACGGGGTGTCGTGATTCCCGGGTGCCGCCCAACTTCCATAAGGACAGGCAGAACTCCAAGTGGCCAGATGAGGTTAAGAATGCCCAGATGCGTGCCTACAACATCGCACACCGCTTTGACAAGCACAAGATGGGGATCACCACCAAGGAGTGGCTTAAGCTCCCGGAGGCCAAGCAGAAGCAAACAGCAGCAGCAGCAGCAGCAGCAAGTGGCTGCCAGTGCCGAGGTTAAGGAGAAGCTCGCCGCAGAATTGTCAGGCCTCCAGGCAGGGTCACCTCCAAAGGATGACGAGATCGCCGATGCACAGGCTCTATCAGAGGCCAGCGATGCGGATACCGAGTACAACTCCAACTTCACCCAACAGGCAGAATACGAGGAGGATGAGCAGGACTGCCCTGCTGGGGGTGGTTTGGGAGGTGGTCATGGTGTTGGCATCGATCACGCACCGAGTCTCCAGGCCAGCGCCGCTGTCGCCTTGGGCAACACTCAGCAGATGCGGGGCTTCCAGGTCAAGACGCCGGAGGAGTTCGACAGGGCCGCTCAGGTGCCTAGAGCCGTCCCTCCCGACTTACTCAGCAGGAAGGTCCACCTGTTGGCATCCAATCTTCGCAGCTCCGTGCGTGCCTGCTCGCAGATTGCTGCCATCCTGATATCCCAGAACGCCATTGATCTCCCGAAGGACATCGAGAATCTTGTGGCACTGGAGGAGCTCCTGGGCAAGGATCCGAATGATGCAACCGAACAGCCCGCTGAGGTCAATGAGCATGAGCTGGAAGACACGCACGCCACAGCGACGCAAGGAGTGAGAAGGGAAGCAGACGGTTCAGGACATCGTGCAACCGAGGAGGTGCCGTTGGACGAGATGCCCAGCGGGGTGGTCAACAGCGTCGCCGCTCAATGTGCAGCTGCTGCCTACGTGGACGATCTGGGGGTGGTGGACTTCAGTGACCATGGACATGTGCGAGCTGGTACCATCAAGACCTCCGCTTACGACGCACTGAGGGCAAAGATGGCGCAGCATCTGACCGACGAGCAGGTGCTATTGATGGCTCAAGTTCAGCCCATCTGCAAGTTGCAGAATGCCACTCTATATGAGGGGCTTGCGCTGGTGTCATCCGGTGGCGAGCTTATGCTGTACCGGGCAATCCTCATGGACACCGGCGCCAACTGTAACATCATCTCGATCTCTGTTGTGAGGCGGCTGGGTCTCACGATTTACGAAGCCACCACCGGCGCCAAGGTCACCAGATGTGACAACAGTCCCACAAAGTTCACCCATTATTGCTACGTGGACGTCATTTTGGCAGCGGGCACGCCGCACATGACGCTTCACCGCTTGTATGCCTTCGTGACCTTCGAGGCTGAGAACTCGTGGGACCTGCTGATAGGTACTGGGCCATTGAAGAACTCCCTGATGATTGATATCAAGCTTGGGAGTGGAGTGGCCGTATCACATGCGCCAACGATCCTGGGCATGAACGCCCAGGTGGTGCTTCCGCTGGTGGACATGACGCCACCCAAACGTCCTGACCTGCCCAGGCGCGTGGACCCGGTGGTGTGTCTGCAGTCAGAGATTTTCGCAGGATTGGAGTGTGATTGGCTGAGGCACACGCCTCTGAGCACGAGCGAGGAGAGATTCGCGGCTTCGGGGATCCAGTGTGAGCACATTGATGACCATGACGAGTCACCAGTGACGTCACAACCTCCTTCGCCGAGACCGCTTGCTGATCTCCCACGACATCGAGTCGCCACACAAGCAGAGATTCAGGAGCAATGTCGCCGTCAGACGTGCTCTCTTGAAGGCGGCCGACGTAGCAGCCTGCCGTCGCTGACGCCCGCCGTACAGGCAGCGTCGGAGCACATGCTCGAGCAGTTCTACAAGGAGCCAGACCCTTGGAAAGGTGGGCACGCTAAGTGGGTCACCGACTGGACACGGAGTCCTTCTCGGGTAAATATTGGGGACCATCCGTCTTTGGATACCCCGCTCGATTATCACTGGGCGGACCAGAGGCTGTATCTAGACCGGCATCACGTCGCGCGCCTCTGCCGCATCCTCCAGAATCCCGCCCAGGACATGCCGAGCAGACCCTCTCGTGAGCATGTCTGCGTGGAGTTCGCCCGCTGCCTCGAACAGAAGTGGGTGACGATGCACCAGCTGATGACCCCGAACTGGCTGCATGTGGACCAAAAGCTGAAGCACGACGATCAGAAGAACTGCTGGGTGCTCGATGGCGACTACATGACGTATGTACCGTCCTCGGCCAGCAAGCAGGACGTCGCCAGGCCCCGGGAGAGCAGGTCGCAGCTAGACTACAACCCAATCCAGAGGCTGCAGAGCACGCTCCAGTCGTTGCTCAAGTACCCCAGTGGTGAAGTCACTGGCACCCTTATGTGGGATTTGAGGAAGCGCGTCTTCTGTGTTCAGCCGAGCGCAGCCACACAGCAGCTCGATCTGCTGCATTGCACGTTGTCTCATGTGCGCGTGTCCAACCGTGAAGAGGTGCTGGACGAGCTCCAGCTCCCTCACTGGTACGAGAGTACGGGCGTCTGGACGTACCAGTTGCTCAGATACCTCTGCCCAGTGGACATTGAAGCTCTCTCTGATGGCATACTCCGTCAATATGCTCGACATGGCGGCGAGAGACCGCCTCTGGAGCTCGTCTTCTCGGATTCCAGCACCAAGTACTACCCAGTGGGGGATGGTCTTGGGGGGCCTGGCAGGGTGTTCTCCGAGAATGCTGCCGCCCAGGAGTACGTGCGCCTGGGGGAGATGCGGAAAATGCTCAAGTCGGTCGACACCAGGCAGCAGGGCCACCAGGCGCTCTATGCAGACGCAAAGCGCAGGCCGCCACCGTCCAACGACATGGCTCATTTACGGCTCACTAAGCGTGCCCCTGCGCGGCCACCTGTCCCTGCCGCTGTGGCGGGACCATCTCGGGCTGCCGCAGTACCGTCCCAGGCTGTAGCAGGCCCATCTCAGGCTGCCGCTGGCCCGTCTCGTGCCAGGTCCGCCAGTGACTCGCCGCCACGCTCGTCACGCGTCCGCGCCTTCCAAGCCCTCAAGCATGGGCCTACGCCATCGCCGGCATCCAGCGACGGTGAGCCCGTGGACGATTCTCGTGCGTTGTCATCTCAATTCGTTTGCGCCGCTGCCGCTCGTCCTTCTCAAGGGGAATCACCCCCTGCATCGCCTGCTGTGAGCAACGATGGCTCATGGGCCGACTCGATCCGGGTCCCGCGTGATGCCCGACCACGTTCCTCGGGAGGCGCGCCGTCTACGCCTCCGAGCCCGCCACGGGCGCGTCAGCTGTCTCAGTCCCCTACAAGGGCGCCTCCATCTCCGGCAGGGTCGGATTGGGATGCCGTGCAGATGGCCACCTCATCCGTCAGTTCGGTGGGCAGGTTTCTGACCGTGGCGGAGGTGAGCAACTTGAGGGAGCGCCGCAACCTCACCGTCTTCATGGTGAAGTTTGCCGTGGCACATGCGAACCGCTGCCGGGACCAGCGGATCGTGTATGAACTTGGCGTGTGCAACCAGGAGCGAGGTCTCAGGCTGCGGGACTATCCGGGCATCACCAGCGCAGTCGCCAAGAAGCACAACAAGACCATCACTTGCGGGCAGCGGGGCTGGCGCCTCCCTCTTGGGGGACAGACGACGTCTGCCAAACTGTTGGAGGCCATCATGTCAGCCTATGCTGATCTGTCGCATCGTGGCTCAGGACACACGCGTGGCGTAGGTTATGCGAGGAACGTCGAGTTCTCGCTGTGCAAGTGGGTGGAGCTTGGGTCGGCGCACGTGCTGCGCTGCATGGCACATCCAAACGCCACGCCGGTGCATTACATCTTCATGGATGATCAGCGGTGTCTGTCTTGGCGTACGGAGTTCACGAACGATTACCTTGTGCAGGACGACCGGAAGTTCATATGCATGCAGTGGGGTTACGCAGAATCGGCCGCGCCATGGTTGCAGTCGGCCCTGCGCGTCTTGGAGGCGCGCCTTCTCCCGCCACAGCCGCCCAACCGTGAGGCTCGTGTGGCCGTGAGGCCGGAGCACGTGGATACGAGCTGGGCAAGGAATGTGGACGAGGTTCGCGACCCCCCTGCGCGTCGTCAATGGCCGCCTTCCCCCGGGACGTTCGAGCATCAGCCGATCGTAGGTGGTGCTGCGCGTTCGTCTGCTCCTTCCGTTGACCGCCATGGGGCTGCTACCCATGTCGTCCCCGGGCCGAGAACATCCAGGATGCCGGCCAGCCACGCCTCACAGCGTCCTCCTTCTCCAGCTTCAATATGCAGCGCGGAGACGCAGGCGTTCCAGCGCTACACGGACGAGCAGCGTGAGGCGCAGAGGCAGGCAAATTTTCAGCAGGGCTCCCCGGGCGCAGCGGGCGGGCAGCCCTGGTGAACAACCGACGCTGTGGCCGTGGGCCGCCTGCACGGGCGGTCCACTTACGGCCAGGTGTCCTGCAAGCGTGTATCACGTTTGCAGGCAGTGCAGTGGTTTGGTGGTGGTTGGGACGCGGTCCCGTTCCCTTGGTCGCCATATGGGCGATGTGGGAGGCAACAGCTTGGCACCTGTCATGGTGCCCCTTTCAAGTTTGGTGGGGGCGTTTCGTGCCCTCACTTTTGCACCAGCTGCCCGTATGGTGGTCGACTGCTCGACGTTGTCCCCTTCGTGCGTCCTATGACATCTGGGTCTTATGGGCTCTCGCCTGCGTTTGGTACGTTGGGCTCCTCATCTTGCGCGTCACGGGCGTCTATGCTGGCGTGCACCGCGTGCGTGCAGGGGATTGGGTGGTGATGCCCCTTCGGATGGTGGTCATTTCCTTGGCGTCCTGGTCACAATGTGTGATCTTCCTCCTCTTCATGGTCCTCGCATGGCTTTGGGTTTGTGCCGAGATCTACGCTGGAGACGTGGCATGCCACGGCTCTGGTCCCTCGCGTTGCCCGCTTGGCGCCGGTCACATTCAACGTGGCCGCGGATGGACCATTCCGACCCTGCGCTGGTCGCAAGTCTTCTTGTTGGGCCGCATGCGCTTGCCCGTTTTGCCCGCCAGGTTGGAGAAGCCTCGCTTCGCGGCGCGCTGGGCGCGACTACGACGCAATCTTCGCCTTCATCGCGTCGCACAAGCCGCCTACATGGCGCTTGTCCTTGCGGTCGTGATCTTCACTGCTGCTGGTGGGAGTACTCGCTTAGCGCACGGGGGGTGGAGAGTCATGGCGTGCTTCTTCGCTTCGCACTCGCCGGCAGCTGCAGCGCATTTCAACCGAATTTTGCGATTTTTCCTGCTTTTGTGCGGAATCTTATGGGTCGCTGGCAAGATGACAGAGTGTGCGCCTACTTATGGCGTCACGTCACCCACACGCAGCGCCTGGGGTTCGTCCCCCTGCACTTCCTGGGAGGCTCAGCAATCCTCAAGGCAATGGGAGCCTGGCTGGGTGGCCAACGTCGCGGAGCAGGATGAGGTCTTGCCGTACACCGTGCTGGACGAGCTTCAACCTTTGGGTGACACGACAGTGACCAAGGACGAGGCAGCGTGGCTCGACACTGAGCTCAATGCCACGTTTGGAGGACATCCTGACTTCAAGGAGGAACACTGGGAGGAAATGCGGAATGTTCTTCGCAGGTGCAAGACCACCTTTGCCAACAGCCCTCACGATCTGAAAGGCTACAAGGGCAAAGCGAAGCACAACACGTTCTCCATCCCTTTCGTAGACGAATCCAAGGCCGCCTACCAGAGACCTAGGAAGTACAGTCCGGGCGAGCAGGAAATCATCGATATCCATTGCAAGGAACTTTTGGAGTATGGCTTCATAGAGCCAGCAGCCAAGCATTGCAGGCATGCGAGCAACGTGGTCGTAGCTGGCAAGAAGGATCACGAGACTGGCCTGTGGACTCAGACGAGGTTCTGCGTGGACCTCAGGGGTGTCAATCGGCACTCCCTCAAAGACAACACGCTGCCGCACCGACCAGAGGAGCTCTACCAGAAGGTGGCCAAAGCCAAGTTCAAGACCACTCTGGATGCCACCAAAGCTTTCCACCAGATTCCCATGGCTACAGAAGAGGACAGGAGCAAGACGGCGTTTTGGTGGAAGAATCAGCTGTACCAATACACCTCGATGCCTTTTGGTGCAGCTGGAGCTACTTCTGCGTTCGTAAGAATCATGGACTACGAGCAGGGTAGAAGTCTTACCGTGGCGGGCCGGCCCGGGGCCGCAGAAGCTCGCTCCGGGCCGAAACCGGGCCGAAGGGGCTTTCGCCCCCGGGCCGCACAAAAATATGAGCCGGCCAAACTTCGGCCAAAAATATAGGCATTTTATGCCACTTTTATCAAACCCCCATACTTAATTTCAAAATTTCGCGCCTGCGGCGGGCATTGTTCTTCCTTGACCGTTTTGGCCGAAAGCGGGCCAGCGGAAATATAGTTTACGGGCCGTAAAGAATTTTGGAAGACTTCTACCCTGACTACGAGTTACGGCACTTGCAGCATTGCACGGTGGCGTACGTCGATGACGTAGTGGTCTATACGGATTCCACGCCTGAGCAGCATTTGAAGGACGTTGAGGATGTACTTCGCACCTTGGGGAATGCTGGTATCCGTTTGCATGCAGGCAAGAGCACTTTTGGTGCAGCCACGGTGGACTTTCTGGGCTATCGTATTGGCCACAACTCCATTGGCGCGCAAGAAGCCAAATGCAAGGCCATACAAGAGCTTCCAAGCCCTCAGGACAAGACTGGGCTCCGCTCGATCTTGGGTATGATGAACTACTACAAGGGCCTGGTGGGTGAGCCAGGGGGGCCAAACTACTCTGAGATGGCCCGCCCTCTCAACGACTTGCTCAAGAAGGAGGTCACTGACATCAAGGCAGCCTGGGGGAAGCAGCAAGATCAAGCACTCCAAGAACTTAAGGATGCCCTCTGTTCTGGGAGGTGCCTGAGGCCCATCGATTACGACAGACCTCTCATATTGTACACTGTCTGGAGCACCTATGGCATTGGCGCAGTGCTGGGCCAGAAGGACGATGACGGGAAGGAGTACATTTGTATGGCAATCAGCCGATCTCTGAGTAAAACGGAGAGACAGTACGCCAGCTTCAAAGGTGAGATGCTCGCAGTGGTATGGGCAGTGCGCACGTTGAGGCAGTACTTGCATGGAGTCCACTTCACCTTGGTGACCGACCCCTCACCGCTCACCACCCTGATGGAGAAGGCCGATCTCCAAGGGCAACATCTACGCTGGGCAATCAGCTTGCAGGAGTTCGACTTCACGGTGCAGTACCGTCCAGGAGCCAAGAACAGCAACGCTGACGTACCGTCTCGTTACCCACTGCCGTCCACGACGGATGAGACTGGAGCAAGGCATGAGAGGGAGAAGGTGACTGCGTTTCACGCAGGCGTGGGGGAAGTTCACACGAAGGACTTCTGTGACCACTTGTGCCTTATGTTGGCTGGGGATGCTTCCCCAGGGGAAGAGGCCACGCCAGAGGCGCAGGTTGCCAACTACTGCAGGATGGCTGCCATGGAGCAGCTGGGTACAGGACCAGTGCATCGTCTGTTCGATTTGCACTACCACGAGGAATTAGAATGCAATCATGGGGACATGTTCGACACCGACTTGCCCGAGTTGGTGACCGACTCTGGGAGGCTAGCCAGAGCAGCTTGGAAGGCGCTGAGCCTGGTTAGGCCAACGCGAGGCACGCATGGCGAGGGAAGCCCTGCTGTGTACAGCAATGAGTACTTTGAAGGTGAGCGCATCCTGAAGCCCGAGAAGGTCGACACCAGGGTGCTGGGCAGCCGATTCTTCTCACAAGCTCGGCAGGAAGGCGTGGTGTGCTACGAGCCATGTGGAGGCCTATGTGCTGGGCTAGAAATGTTGCTCCGCAGTGGGATGAAGGTGGATCGCTACCTGTATCAGGACATATCCCCGAGCAGTCGGACAGTTGCCAGAGCCAGGTGCATGGCATTGCTAAGACGATACCCTGACCTCATCTCGTCCCGTGCAATAGAGCTTGGGGCTCTACCCCAAGATCTGCGCGAGACCACCAGCGCCGACTTCATACGAGCAGGAGCTCTTCAAGGACGCCAGTGGGTCATGGTATGTGGGTTTCCATGTCAGGATCTCTCCCCTGCTGGAACTCTCACAGGCCTGGATGGCAGGCACAGCAAATTATTTTATGAAGTGGTCAGGCTTCTGTCCACACTCCAGCAGCTGCAGCGGCAGAGGCCTCCAGGTTATATCCTGGAAAATGTTTCTCCGTTATCGCACAGACCTGGAACCAAGATCAGGGACGAGGTGTTCCCGTACATTGCCAGCGTCATTGGTAGACCAGTGTCCTTTGATGCAGCACAAGCAGGCGCCTACGCACATCGGTTGCGGGCGTATTGGAGCAACTTGTTCCAGAGCCACCAGTTTCGCTCCGTCATGAGCAAGGTGGTGAGACCAGAAGGACGAATTGTATCGTCAATCATATGCAAGGGCTGGCATCCCAGGCCAGTGATAAGGACAGACCGCGCGCCTCACTACGTGGTGAACGTGGTGGGAGAACCATTGAGGGCATTACCCACCATCATGGCGACGCAAGGGTCGAGAGCGTTCAGAAGAGCGAGGATGGGCACCGTGGTGCGCAACCAGGACGGCGAAGACGCCGAGGAAGAATCTCGAGAAGTTAACCTCGAAGAAAAGACGCGAGCCATGGGCTACAGCGCAAGTGAGCTACGCATGGCCGATGGCCTAAACGACGTAGAATTGGCGAGCATTCTGGGCCTGGCCATGGATCGCAGGGCAATGGAACTGCTGATGGCAGTCGCAAAAGCAAGCAGGAAGGGGCTCCCTCACAGCAAGGAATCCCCAGAGGCGGAGAATTCCCCAGGACAGCCCATCGCTGTAGACAACAACTGGGCAGACCACGAGAGGTCGGACCTTCAGCAGAGGAAAGCTTTGCTGGCGGAATGGGTTGAGAATTCGAACGCATACACCCAGCAGGTGGCGAAGACTATGACCCATCGCGACTGGGAGGAGAAGCTGCGGATAATGTGCTCGCAAGGGCAGAAAGGCGCAGAAGGAATTGGCGCCCAGCGACAGAAGGCTGGAACCAAGAAGAAGAAGAAGAACGAGTGGCAGCTTTACACCATGGCGCAGTATCGTCAGAGGCACGAGAACCACTTCGTGAAGGAGGGCGCGAGCCCAGCAGTGCACGTGGATGTGCCTGCCTGGAGTCCGCCTACCAGAGAGTCAGAGATGAGGCTCCCCAGGTTGACGTGTACCACCAGGTTCGAGGACCTGATGGCTAGCGTGGCCGAGCAGCAGGTAGATCGTGACAAGCATCGAGATGTACACGATGATGCATGGTGCCTCAGATGGTTGAAGTCCAATGGTAGAGTGAGGTTGCCCGAAGAGGAAGTTCGTCGAGTAAGGAGGCGAGCAGCACGACATCGATGGGACGAGGCCACGGACGAGATCTACATGGTCACTATGTCGGGCAAGGAGGTGAGAATACCTAAGCCTGCTGACCGTCTTGCGTTGGTCAAGGAATACCACTCCAGAACGGGACATTGGGGCATAAGGCGGACGCAGCATCTTTTGTGGCAGCGTCATTGGTGGGCCGACTTGAAGAAAGACGTGGAGGCTGTGGTCACTCAGTGTGAGACCTGTCAGCGTGTGAAGACTCATTATGCGAGAGAGGAGGCATGTTTGTCCCCCCTTGAGATCGTGTCGTTCATGTATCGTTGGTCGCTGGATCTGGCATGGCCCTCGAGGAGAGAGACCAAGTCTGGCAACAACCGAGTGCTCATCATGACCGAGCACTACACCAGGTTCATAGTCTGCGTGCCCATTCCCGACAAGGAGGCGAGCACCATCGCAGCGGCAGTTCGCAGTCATGTCCTGGCTGTGTTTGGTGCGCCAGCAGAATGCTTGGTGGATGGAGGTAAGGAGTTTGAAGGCGAGTTCAAGCAGTTGTGCAGAGATTGCCTGATTGACCGGCGAGTTACCTCGCCAGACTCACCAGAAGGCAATGGGCTGACCGAGCGAGTGGTGCGCACTATGAAGTTCTGCTTTAAGAAGCTTGCCTTGGAGAAGGGTCTCGATTATGAGTGGGATGAGCAGCTTTGGCCACTGGTGCTGAGCTATAATGCAGCACGCCAGGAGTCCACGGGGGTGGCGCCGTTCACCATGTTGTTCGCCCAAGAGGCAGCAGTGCCGCCTGATTTGAAACGGGCACCCAGCATAGATTTTGCTGTGGAGGTCGAAGATGAGAAGGATGCCAGAGTCAAGGACCTCCACCAGAGAGCACAGGTGGTGAGGCGATTGATGGTACACGCTGGTTGCAGCCTGGAGGTCGCGCAGCATCGTGACACATTACATTACGAAAGGAGAAGGGGTGGGGGCTACGAGCCTAGTCCACACCGGTTCAAGGTGGGTGATTTCGTCTATATCAGGCAGAAGCCCCGCAGCGGCATGGAAGTCGCGACCAAATCCGCCATCCTGAAGCTGGTCAAGATACAGCGAGATGGTGTGGTGGTGCTTGAGGACGCCACCAAGTTAAGAGAGAAGAGCACCGTGCAGAGCATCGCGCCATGTCACCTACAGGTGAAGGATCAGTATGACTGCAGTGCAGCCGTTCCCAGTAAGCACCTAGCATGTGAAGTTTGCAGGAAGACCGATGGGGAAGCAGAGATGCTGTTGTGTGACACATGCAACAGGGGGTATCACTTGTGGTGTTTGACCCCAGCACTGGATGGAGTACCAGAAGGCGAGTGGCTATGCCCCATGTGCTCAGGCACGGGGAGGCAAGCCGCCAATGCCGAGGTGCAGACCCAGAAAGACGAGAGCTCTGGTGCCCTAGAGGACAAATTGGGCATGAAGGAGCAGCAATTGAATGAGAAGCTGTCGGCGGAGATGCGCCTGTTGCCAGCAGACGTGGGTCCTCGTCGGGTGGTGAAGGGAGACAAGTTCCAGCCTTGGCATGCCATTTCATCGAGAGAGATGTTGTTGAAAGAGGAGGACATGTTCTTGGGCATGCCAGATCAGATTGATTGGGGAAGGCAGGACAAGCTCTCTGAGGCTGTGCAGATCTTCATGCCAGGGCATTGGAATGAGGGGCATCGCACGGTGCTGAGCAAGAAATATCGGGAGCAGAAGGCCTTGGCAAGGCAACTGAGGGATGCACCTCTTG
>LGRX02001683.1:0-29093 GCA_001247695.2 Cymbomonas tetramitiformis | reverse complement strand
GCATATCGGCTCACGCTGTGCCTCCGGGCACAACTCTCCCCCCCTTAGGAGTGGTCTACCTCCTGGGATCACTCCGCTAAGGTACCCATCTAAGTTCCGGTTCTTAGGTTTTCTGGTTCCTTGTTGTTTCCAGTTCTTAGGTTCTCTGGTCCCTCTTCGAGCATAGTTTGCCTGCCGCTACCAGGGCACCACTTTCAAGAAGAAGGGTGCCACTTGGAATCTAAAGCGGGTCTTCGGTGTCGCGGAGGCGTAAATGTCGGAAAAGTTGTCGTAGCAGGAGTGCTGGCACGGGATATACACTCGCAGATCGACCTGCTCCAGTCTGCTGCGGGTGAGGTCCAAGCTGAGCAGGCTCTGGATGAGCACCGGTTGCCCATCTGCACGCACACGGTGTTGAAGTAGTACAGCGTAGCAGGGGCGAGGGTGGTGCTGAGTTCGTCCATATGCAGGTGGGTTTCATGTACTGCGTACCGTACATGCAGTAGGTACACACCAGCGGAGGGGGAGCTGGCGCATCATAGGGCGAAGCCGTAGCGCGTTAGGGAAGCGACCTCTGGGGTTTTTCATGAACCAATGTTTTGGCTCCAGGTAGTCAATGATCTGCAATGCTCGTCGTACGATTTTGTCAGCTTGGGGAAGGTCAGGGGGTCCACCAGTGGTGCGCGCTTGACTGTACTGCCTGCAGGGGGGACTTGCCCAAATAACATCGAAGAATCCAGGCGGGTATTGTCTGTAGTCCCATTGTAGGATGTCACACACATGAGTGGGTTGCCAGATATGCCCGGAGTCGAGGGTCACTACTGAGGCGGAGGGGAAGCAATTTAGGAATTCCCTCTCTACTGAGCCAGTACCGCTGAAAAGTACGAGAATCCTGGGCGTGCGGGTTGTTTTTGTCTGTATTGCCAGCAGCTCTGTCACCAGTGCCAGCGACCCATCTTACACGCGCTCTTGGCGTTCCCACGGCAGGGGGATATCATCTTCCATCTGTTCGAGCTGGTCCAGTTCATCGCAGGGATTAGTGATGAGGTGGGCCAGTGTCATTCCGGCTTGAGCGGAGTGGCGGCCACGCTGCTCGCGTCGCCGAGTGGCTTCGTCGCGGACTTGCGCTTCCATGTGCAGTCTCGCTTGCTCGAATTCACGAAGTTGTTGAAGTGGACTTCCGCGTTCAAGTTTGTCACGCGTCCTCCATTGGTCGTGAGCTTTGGAGTAGCCAGTCCAGCGAACCTTCCACTCTTCCACCTCCTTTCCTCGAACAGACCGCACTCGACGTGCAAGGATGCGCTCAACGTGTGCTTCCTTCTGACCGTCCACTACCACCCCTTCAGGTACTGCTAGGTGATCGCGTGCGGCAAAAGCATCTTGACCGCTGGTGTACGGTTTGAGGCGATGTTGAGCGAACACGTCGTGAATCCGCCAGTGAGGAGGGAGGCGTAGGCGGTAGGCTACTGGAGCTGTCGGCCTCTGGCATGGTCATCTGTACATCGCTGAAGAAGCGTTCGGTCACAGGAACTGGTCCATGCCAGCGCTTGGTCAGTTTCCTACAGATGGAGCGATCCATCACCTTCTCCGTAAGGTGTTTCGCCTCTATCCAGACCAGATCTCCAACAGCATACTCCCGCTGCCCGTGTCTGCAATCAAACTGTTCGCGTCGACCCTCTCATTCGTGTCGCGAGGTCTTTTTATTTGTCGTGTCGCAAAAAGATTCGTTTATATTAACGACGCTTCGCAGCTTTTTCAGAAATATGTTGTTTTTCATTTCGTTTCCCTTAAAGGAGCGAAACAGGTTTCCTGGAAAAAAGTGACATCAACAGGCCACACCGCAGGAGCTGTCCCTCAAAAATTATGCCGTTGGAAATTTTCCAAAATCTTTCTGCCCATGTCAGCAGTCCTACCCCGGATTGTGTCGAGCGCTCGCGCTTTACCGGCCAATCATGATACGATAGCATCTGAGGGATACCGACCTCAGCATCAGCAGTCCTACCCCGGATTGTCTCGACCGATCGCTCGTAGCCGACAACGAGAGACACGTTTAACAATTCACAATTATACCACAAAGATATGCGGAATTTCCAATTATGAATTTGTCGCAACACTACCACTTTCATACGAGGAAAACAGAATCCGCTTGCATTATATACTGCTAAGACCGCTGAACTGAGCGCCCCGTAAGTCACTCTTCAGCGACCGTTGAGTTTGGAATAATCCCGTCTACCAAACACAACGTAACTTTGCATATGCATTCTAAAGTATGTTAGGAACCTCATATTTCTTGCGCGCGCAAGATCCGTTCAGATTCTAGGAGTCTGGACGCGGCGCGTTAGAGGGGGTGGATGATTTTGTCATTCGTCGAGTCCGCTGACTCGACTCACGCGCAGCAGCGACGCATAATGCACAGCATGGCTTTATCACGCATATCTCATATGCATATACAACATATTTTGAGCATCTGACACTGCACTGACAGCTCTGGCGGAAACGCGGATGTCATTTGCGTCCACGTTTCCGCTAGGATTTCTTCCCTCATTCGCGCGCTCGCTTGCAAGCGAGCATGCGCATCGCGTGAGGGAATTGTTTGCAAAATTAGCACCTGGTGTGTGTTATCTTTCCGAAATAAATTGGACAGACTCGTCAGTCAACCATACATCTCACTGTAGGCTGGCGCGTTCATCCGGGTATAGCGAACGGAATTTTGAGTTTCTAAAACCCCCAATAGTTGCGATTGCGGGTATCATTCTACGTGATGCGCGTATCGATAAACTTAGTAGGAATATGTGATAATATTCAATAGGAAATTCTTGCTTAGATTAATACATGATCTTAAGAAGTAATCTTGTTTTGGCTCGACAGGGGCACACTGCGGGGGAAACGTTCCGTGTTATTCTTAAATTTGCATATTTAACAAATGACATTTGAACACTCACCACTGCAAAAACGGACAGATTTTGCAAAAACGGTCACGATTCTGCAAAAGCCGACACTGGAAAACTCTCGAGCGTGTTTGACCTCATCATTATGCCATGACACCATTCGGGTGTCATCGTCATCGTCATCGATTATGGGGTGGGGATGGGGTCCGATTCTCTTTCTGTGTGGCGATTTTATTGAAAGGAATTTTCGCGAATTAATTCCTCCGTTCAACACGACACCCTGAATGCAATTAAAATAATCGTTTGTCCGATTTGTTTTTCATAATTTGTTATCCTTGCTATTCCTGTCCATACAAATTTGGTCATCTGAAAATTTTCTGTGAATTTTGTGGATTTCTGCGAATTTTCACGACAGAAATGAGCGTTGCGCTCATGTTTGTCGCAGGTGCGACAGAAATGAGCGCAACGCTCATTTATGTCGCACGGTATAATTGCAGTTTTGTCGCACGGTGCGACAAATAAAATAACCTTGCGACAAAAATGAAGTGCATCCCTGTTCGCGCTGTCGCTGTTGAGCCAGCTCTAACCGCTGTCTGGCGTCCCGCAGCTGCGACGAAAATTTCACAGCCACTTCGTGTGCGGTGCCTACTCCCCCAGTTCGTCGTCCAGCGGTGGACTGTGCGGCCTCCAGGAAAAGGTCCAACTGCGACAGCGGCGAGAACCCGAACACCAGCTCAAACGGCGTGAAGCCAGTAGATTCACTCCTGGAGTCATTGATCGCGAACTCCACGTTAGTGGTGAACAGATCCCAGTCCTCCACATTGGCGGCTACAAAGGACCTGAGCATGTCCTCAATAACCCTGTTGCTGTGTTCCGCCTGGCCGTCAGACCGAGGGTTGTACGGCGTGGTACGAGCCACTTTTACACCCATCAGTCTCATGAGTTCCTGCCAGAAAGCATCTTGAAACCGCGGGTCACGATCAGAGACAATCTTCATAGGCGCGCCATGTAAGCGCCACACCGAGTCAAAGTAGATTCTGGCCACCACAGCTGCGGAGCTGTCGCCGAAGTTCATCGGCACAACGTGGACCATCTTCGTCAGCTTGCAGGTGAAGGCCACGAAAGCATCATTGCCCCTCTCTGATACCGGCAGGCCGGTGACGAAGTCCACCGCGACATCCTGCCATGGCCTGTTCGGGATGCTGTGAGGGTTTAGCAACCCATCCGGGTAAGTTCCCCGCGGCCTCACTGATTGGCACACTGCGCAGGATGCAACCCAAGTGCCCACATCTTCCGCGGCACCACGCCAATAGAAGCGTCGCAGCACCCTCTCTAGAGTCTTGTCTCGCCCAGTGTGGCCTGAGGACAATGACTCATGAGCATGGCGAATCACTACTTCTCGAAGTGGAGAGTCCTCCCCCAGCACCAACTGATATCTCCCTGCTGCGGTTCTCCAAACCACTTCACCCACCAGCCTGAAGTCCTGTAGGCATTGGTGTGGCGCCGCCTTCACTTTCTCTCTTAGTGAGCGAAGTGTCCCCTCTCGGGTGTACTCTGCTTTCAACGCGCGCAGGAACTTTGAGTCCGACTGCTGGGAGGCTGCGTCTCTGAAGTCTGCCGCCTCACCTGTCCTTATCACAGCGGGGGCTGTTCGCGGATGCCTCACGCGTGCTGGTTGTGGTTTGGCGGGAGGGGCGTGTACTATCAGAACAGGCCAGCGGAGGTCGAAGGCTCTCCCATCTGGGTTCTCGAAGAACTGGTTGGGCTCGCCCTTGTCATCGTGAGTAGGGATGACCTCCACAATCTGCATATTGGCCTTTCTGAAAAGTTTGCGCCACGCGGGGAGCTTGGACTGGTGATCTGGTAGAACGAATACTGCTGAGGTGTTCTCCGGGTCTGCCTTCCATTCTGCGATATACTTGTTCAAGATCGCCTCCACAGTAATGCACTTGGAGTTGTATGGAGGGTTACACCAAACCCGAAGGCCCCTCCATTTCTCTGAAAGGCAGTCTGTCCAGAATCTATCCGCCTGTCTGTTGCGGCCGCCAAAGTCACAACAGGCGTCCACATCGAAGGGTCCAAATTTCTCGGCGTACTTCGAGGAGTACTCTGCTCGGACACGCCAATTCTGTGAGTCCTCTGGGGGAGCCTGCCGTTTCTGTGGGTGAAGGACCGGGGATGGAGTTGACTGTTGGGGCGCCTGCTGCGGGGTTGGTGAGCTCGTTGGCACCTTCTCAGTGGGCGCCTCTGATGCGTCAGCTCGTGACGTAGGTGTTCGCGTCTTTGGTGACGCCAACTGCGGAGGCGCTGGGGTCGTAGAGGCCTTCCCAGCGCGTGACATACTCCTCGTTATCCTTATCTGGGGTGGAGCTCTATCAGGGGGTTTGTGTGGAGCTTTTACCGGCTTCGCGCCATCAGCCGCAGGCCAGTCAGGCATGTCGAAGTCGAGGTGATCCTCCTTCATTCCCTTATAGAGCTTCGGGTTAACGAGAGCGATGGTCTCCCCCATGTCCATGGCCTGTTCCGCCACGGAGAGGGTCTCCACTGCTGAGAGCCAACAGTCAACTGTCTGGGCCCAGTGGGGATGAGCTGTGGGTGGTGAGCTGGAGAAGTATTCAGACTCCAGCGTTGCCAGGGGGTCTTTCGGTAGATCTGAGGTGGGGTCGATCACCCCTGCCTCCTTCAACCCCTCACGCACGTCCTTGTCCTTGAAGTCGGGTCTTCTGGACAGGGCGTCCGGTACCAGCAGCAGCGCTCCTTTGATGTACTCCATTCTCGGGACTCCTACCTCCACCAGATCCATGTACCAGCGTGCCTGTCTGCGGCTAAGCTCCCTGCCAGGTTCCATCAGCCATTCAAGGGGGCGGTGATCACCCTGGATGCGGAAGTTGGTGAAGATGAGGTAATGCCGCCAGGTAACGGTGGTGCAATGGTGTAGAGCACCTAGCTCACGCTCGCCGGTGTGGTAATTCTGCTCGGCGGCTGAGAACTGGCGGCTCTCGTATGCTATCACGCGCAGTCCAAGACCATCTCCATTGTCTTGCATCAGTACTCCCCCAAGAGCGATGCCGCTAGCATCCGTCTGTACCACGAAAGGTGCCGTGCCGTCTGCGGCACCCTTAATGTTGGGCAAGGCGAGCACTGGCGCTGAGGTGAGGGCCTTCTTCAGCTCCTCGAAGGCCCACTGCTGCATGGGACCCCACTCCCAGGGCACGTCCGACTTGGTCAACCGGGTGAGAGGCTGAGCGATCTCGGAGAAGCAGTGGATGAACCTGCGGTAATACCCCGCCAGGCCCAAGAACTGCCTGACGTGGGTAACCGTTTCCAGCTCGGGCCAGTCCCTCACTGCAGCCACCTTGTCGTGTTGGGGTCTGCAGCCATCCGCGGAGATACATTGGCCAAGGAACCGCAAGGATTTCTTCAACAGTTGGCACTTGGACCTCTTGAGGAAGACGCCCTTCTCCCTGCATGTCAGGAGCAGTTGCTTGACGTGCTCGTAGTGCTCTGCAGCGGTGTTGCTGAAGACGACCACATCATCGATGAAGATCCGGACAAATGGGAGATGGCCCAAGGCCCGCTGCATCCGTCGCTGATACTGAGACGGCGAATTCTGCAGCCCTTGCGGCATGACCAACCACTCATATGACCCCATCTGGGTGGTGAAGGCGGTCTTCTCGACATCTCCTGGTGCCATCGGTACTTGCCAGAAGCCATCCACCGCGTCGAACGAAGAGAAGAACTTCGCACCCTGCATCTCGTCGAACATCATCTGGATGTCTCGGAGAGGATACTTGTCCTTAACTGTCTGGCGGTTGAGGAGCCGGTAATCGATCACCAGTCGCAGCTCCTTGGGGTTCCCGGGTTTAGGGACCATCAAACAGGGAGCTGCATAAGGGCTGGAAGAGGGTCGGATGTAGCCCTTGGACATCAGAGTCTCCACACGTTCTCGAAGTTGGCGGAGTTCCTCTGCAGACTTCTTGTAGATGCGCTGGCAGGGAGGCCCCTTCTTGCTCAGCTCAGGGTCCAGGTTAATGTTGGCTTCATCTTGGGGGTCATGTCTGAGTCCATCGATGTTCGGTAGGGCAGTCGTCATCTCCTTTTTGTACTCCTCACCCCAGAAGTCCTGAAACTTGAGGGTCCACTCAGGGCTCACTTCTGCATCTTCAGTATCCGCGGCAGGTTCGGCGTTCTCAGAGTCGATAGCCGTGGCTGCAAAGGCAGAAGCAGTATCGTCGGGGGACTTCTCGGCCACCATGAGCCAGGCGGGCTGTATCTCCGGGTCGTCATTTCCGCGTAGCTTCTGCGTCTCCGCGTACACCAGGTACTTCTTCAGCTGGGCAGGGGTTAGGAACACCTCATCCACCAATCCCGCGCAGGCCGTGCCCTTCGGAGACCTGTCCCCAGATGCTTTCCCAGGAGAACAACCTGTGATGGTGACGCGATCCCCGATCTTACCACTGCGGGACTTCCTGAGGAAGGAGACGGAGCCATTCCCTTCATAGCCCAGAGTGACAGGAGAGTGACTGCGCAGCCATCTTCCGCCGAGGATAACATCCACCTGTATGCCCAGTGGCAGGATCCGGAGGGCAAGGGCGTTCTCCGTATAGGTGCCCGTGGTGGTGTGCGTGTTAAACTTGGCGTACGCGGTGGCGCCAGTGATCTTCACAGATCCATCCGCCAGGGTGACTCGCATCTCGGAGCCGGCTTGTGTCGTGAGGCCACATCGCTTAGCGCTCTGCTCCGAGATGAAGTTGTCAGAGGCCCCCGAGTCGATCAGCACCTTGACCGTGTGCCCTCTGAGGGTTGCGTAGAATACCAGCAGTAGTGGTCCTTCTTCGTCATGTGCCGCCGCAAGGGTACCCTCGATGTCGGTTTTCCACTGAACTCCCCCATCTGTGCGTATGCTTTTGCACTTGAGGTTGGGGAGGAGGTTGTCCGAGGCCTCGCGGCATTCTTCCAACGTTTGCCTACACGCGGCGTAGAACTCCTCATCCGGCAAATCAACATCTTCAGTCGGATGACTGACGAGGTTGTCTACACTCGCCGTCAGCAGGGTGCCCGCTGAGGTGCATTCGCTCGAGGTGGGGCTGACATGAGTGGTGTCGCTGGTGGTAGGGCTCACATGAGTAGTGCCACTGGTGGTAGGGCTCACATGGGTAGTGCCGCTTACTGTGGGGCTCACGTGGGTAGTGCCGCTTGTTGTGGGGCTCACATGGGTAGCGACACTATTGATGAGACTGCCATGGGTGTGAGGATCCTCGTCATGCTGAGGGCTGCCAGCAGGGGAGTTGTGGGCGAGTTGGTGGGAGCTCTGGTGGTCAGTTCTCGTCTCAGGGGTCCCAGCTGCTGCCATCTGCTGGGTGAAGCAGAGCGAATTGACCGAGGACTCCTCTTCCATCACCTCAGGGTCTTCAGCGATGGGGTGGCTGTCGAGACAGGGCGGCGCTTCATCCGCTTCATGCGTTCTGACGGTGGTCATCTGCTGGGTGAAGCAAAGCGAACTGGGTGCGGAGATCTCCTCCGTCTCTGAGCAATAGGATGAACCTTCGGGGTTTCCTCCCGGAGTGGCCGGCGCGTTATCATGGCGCGAAGATGTAGTCTCTGTTGTGGGCTCGGCCAGCGAGGATGATGGAGGGGATGCTCCCAAGGGGCTGGGACCCAGCTTCCTCATCTTGTACTGGTGTACTGCGTGCAGACTGCACCAGGCGCCAGGTAGACCCACATCTCCCGCTGTCCCAGGTATCGTGCCCACTTCAGTGTCCAGGGTGCAGAGGGATGTCGAAGATCTCGCTGCTGCTCTTCGTGCGCCCTCCTTTTCCCACAGCCTGCTACCTGGGGAAGAGTCTGGGCTCGAAGTGGCGATTGCCTTTTGCTGCTCGGCGGGCGACAGCTCTCTCCAAGCCGCGTAAAGGTCGTGGGAGCTGGCGTTAGAGGGTTCGGGGACTTGCTGGCGACCGTCGTGTGAGAGGAGGTGCCACAATGCTATGCGCTGATGGCCCTCCTTGCGATCTTGGGGTTCGCGGGCAATGCGTATCCTCTCTGCCAGCTGGTTGGCGCGATTCACGCGCTCCTTTGGCGATCGACTCCCAGAGTGTATGCGGCTGCGGACGCGCTCCGACATTTTATCCACCAGGTCCTTGGCAGCCTCTGGGGATTTGCGCAGGGCTCTGCGGACCTTCTGCATGGCGACTTCGAGGGGGAGGGAGTACAGATCTCTCTTCCAGTGCCACGCAGTTAGCCTTTTCCGTGGGTCTGCGAGGTTGGACTGATAGATGGGCAGCGGTAGGACAACACGCGGTCGGGGGCGAAGATCGCGGGGCTCTCCGCGGATGTTGCCCATAATGGGGGGTCTGTGCCGGGGGACTCGCCGTCCCCTCCGACCCTCGATCCTCGCTTGTGTATAAGCAGGGCCGTCATCAAGAGGTAGTGACGGCTCATCGAAGGGGGTGCTTCCTGCAAGAGGGTGGCTGGACAAGTCATCCCTCGGCGGCGATGGGGCACCAGCTGAGCGGTAGGTGCGTCGCAAGCGGGTCCCAGAGGTGAAGGCCACGCTCTTGGGATGGGGACGTTGGCCCCAAGGGTCTCTGCGTCCTCGGGCGCGTCGGGGTTCCACTGGTTCTGACCGCTTCTCCAGGGCGGAGAGGGTCTGATCATCAGGGCAAGATAGACCTCACTTCCTCGAAGGGCAGGGTCTGGGGCTGGCCGCCGGCCAGTCATTCATCGCTCTCCACCGGGGGGAGGCCGTCACCCTCCACAAGCTCGATGCCCGCAAGGGCCGCCAGGGTCTGGTAGCTCTGCTCGTCCTCACAGGTAGCAAGAGCCAAGACCTCCTCGGAGAACTCCTCTGGAACGCCATCCACCGAGGAGATGTCCTCCTGCTGCTCGATGGCCCAAACGACGGCGGCTACAAACCCAGGGGAGTTCGCCAGTCGAGCGGGTGCATTGGCCCTCCACTCCTTGAGTTTAGCCTCGTCCGTACAGTTACGGACGATGTGCTCCGCAGAGCCGCAGGCGAAGCACCGGCGGACTTTCGGAGCGTCGGGGCGGGAGAGGCCAGGTGGTGGTGGCAAAGGAGTCACTGCCGCGGCGACGGTGGTGGCAGGCCCGTTCTCCAGCATGGCAAGAGCTGGGCGGCTCGAAGAGGGGGTACGCCTGTAGAAGGGGGTGCGAGGTGGTGGGTTAGCGAAAGAAACAGCACGGGGAGGACGGTCTTGAGAGCGCCTCTGAGCCGCCTCCGTGTCAATGTCACTCTCCACCTCCTCCGCAACTTCCCGGATCTTCAACAAGGCGTTGTGGGTGCCTGGGATGTCGTCAGCGACGGCCTTCCTCTCCCACTCTTCTGGTTTGGAGACATCCAAGTGGATGGCTCTCAGGCGCCGCATCACCTTGGGTGCATATTTCAGCCCTCGGCGGTACGTAGAGAGCATCGACAGGTTGGTCATCTCCACACAATTGGGGACTCTGCCGGCCAGGAAGTTGACGGAGGCCATGCGAGTCTCCAGTCGCGAGAAATACTCCGCCGCGGTCTCGTTCACCGCCTGCTTCAGGGCAATGGCCTCGCCGTGTGCGTTCTCCAGGTAGGCCTGCGTCAGAGAGCACACCGCCAGATCGCTGAAGAACACGTCCAGCTCCCCGTAGCGTTGGTGCCAAGCTTGCTCGGACCCAAAGGTCCCCGCCGCGCGTTCCAAGAACTTTCTCTGCTGGTCTTGAAGAGTGTACTCCTTGAAGCTCCAAAGAAGGCTTGACACACTCGCCTGGTACGCTGATACTGATGGCGTACAACTGGGAGTGGTCAGTGCTTCGATCACGATGGCCTCCTGGAATACCTTCCGCACCATGTGGGAGTAGTGCTCCAACTGCGTCAGGAGGCCCTCCTTGTCGGCCGATTTTGTGTCGGACGCGGAGCGGGGGAACCTGGTGACGCTCTTGACCAGCTTTAGCACCATCTCTTTGGTCTTGTGCTCCAGGCGGACCTCGTCTGGAGATGCTCGCAGGTTAGTGCCCTGCGGCAGACGGACGATGCCTGGAACAAAGGGGGTGGCGCTGGGAGAGAGCACGGGGTTCGCAGCGGCGGCAGAGTGAACGGGGTTCGCGGCAGCGGCAGAGTGAACGGGGTTTGCGGCGGCGGAATGGGGGAAACGGGCAGGAGGTGGTGGTCCCGGGGCATGCGCGGGCGGAGGCGCAGGCGCGGGATTTGTGGGGACTGCGGTCGGAGTGGGCGGTAATGTAGGGGCTGATGGTGGTGCGGGGAGTGGGAGAGGTGTATGGAAGGGCAGGGGTGTGGATGGTTGTGCGGCCACCACGCTCATGCTCCGGTACCAATCGGAGTTGCTGACCTCCGACCACGCGGCGAGCCCGTCCTGATCGAAGTTCTGCATCTCCGACTCCCGCGCTGTAGCAGGGATCCACTCCCATACTGGCTGCCCCATGCTGGTAGACCGCACATTGGCCGCGGCTGGGTCCCCCATTGCCATATCCATGACCTCGCGGTCGACCATGAGGACCCAGGTCTCCACACGAGGGTTGGTAAGGGGTAGGGGTGCATGGTGTAGCCGGCCCCCCATGCGCGCATATGCAGTCAGCGGCGCTCCCAGCAGGTGCATGATCCTGAACAAGATGGCGTCACCCTGCACCCCAGCCCGGCGGCGTTCGTCCCATGGTAGGGAGACGGTTGCCGCGCCTCGCACCCCAGCTGACTGGTGCACCCACAATGACCCACCATCGTGGGTGACGAAGAGGGCTCTGACCTCTGGGTATTGAGGGTAGGAGGGCTCTGGTGCGGGATCGTCAGGGGGATCCTGAGGTGGATCACTAGGGGGGCCTGGTGGCGAGTCGCTTGGACTGGAGTCTCTGGGCTCTGAGTCGGGATTACCACCGCCGTGCACCACCGTCTCCATCGACTGCCGCCGGCGGGCCACCATCATGTTATGGGGATTTGGCCGGCCCTGAGTGGGAGGTTCGGCGGGAGCGGTCTCAGCGGCGGTCTGAGGCACTGGAGGGGTTACGCCGGCGGCGGCGTCTGCCTCGTGTAGATGGTCCGCCGTCAGGCCCTGTGCGCTGCCCTGAGGGTCGCCTGGTGGGGAGGCTCCTGCCGATGCCGTCGCACCAGGCAGCGCGAGTCCTCTCGAGAGCACCGCGGAGATGTCCAGGGCCTGTACTGCCGCCAGGACTTCTCTGCGAATGTGTTCACTTCGGCTGCTCGCGTCCGAGTCGGAGCCGGACCTGTGGGCGGCCCTACGCCTGCGCTCAGCCCGTGCCTGCGTGCTTCGGCTGCCTCTGGTCCCCGTGCTGGTGCGGCTGATGTCCGTACCGGAGTCGGGGTCAGAGTGATCAGGTGCGTGGCTTGGGCCTGGAAGATGTTTGCCATGGGTCGCAGGGCCCGAAGATGCCCTTCGGGAACGCCGACGCCGGCGAGTCTCTGAGGTTGTCGCCACCGCGGGAAGGTGACGCACCAAGAGCTGGGTACCGCCCAAGACGTTCTGCTGAACTCCGCTGTCAAGGGGTACCTGCAGAGGGTCCGGCAGGGCCGCGGCGCCGATGCTGATGAAGTGCTGCAGCGATGAGAGATCCGCGCCTGAGTCATGAAGCGCGGAGGTGGCTGGTGCCAGCTGATGGGGCTGCTGTGGTCGATGCTGCGGCTGTTGTGGCGGCTGCGGCTGCTGTTGCTGCGGCTGCTGCTGCTGCTGCTGTTGCTGCTGTAACTGCTGCTGTTGTAACTGCTGCTGATGTAACTGCTGCTGCATCGGTTCCAGTGGCTGCTGCTGAAGCCACTGCTGTTGCTGCTGCTGGTACGCGAGCCACTGCTGCTGCTGCTGTAGCTGTTGTTGGAACGGTGTGGGATATGCGCCCACGGGGTGATGGGTTCCCAGTGTGAACGGCACCGGTGATACTCCCCCAGCGAGGGGCGCTGATTGAGGCAATACCCAATTGACGCCGTTCCATACAGCCTGTGCGGGGGTGCCATCCGGCATAGTATAAGGGCGGGGCACCGCTGTGTAGGGCATGGTGGTGCCTGGATGTGGAATGGTGTGAGCGGAAGCGTATGCGGTGGGCGATGGGAAGGTCATGGGGGAGAACAGTGTGTGGTGTAGCTGCTCTGCGCTGACACTCATGCTGGGAAATGCTTCTGATGTCTGCTGTGACATTCTGACTGCTGAGCTGGTTGAGTTCAAAGACTGGGTGTGGCAATAGCCACAGGTGAGCAAAAGTAGTGAGTGCTCGCCTTTTTTTTTTTTTAATCAGTCTCGTCCTCGTCGATGTCACTCGCTGGAGGCGAAGGAGCGGGACTTCCAGGTGGAGATGGGGGGACCCAAGGCCACTCTTCGATTCCTTGCACTGGATATGAACCAGGGAGCGCGGGGAAGACTATTAGGTCTTGGGAGTTCGGGTAGCGGAAGAGAAGGTTTCCAATCTGAACCCACACCCAGTTGTGGTATCTTGGTGGGATAGCCAGCGTGACTATGTCCAGGCGCTCAGTCGCTGTTCTCCTCTTCGTCGTCAGAGGAAGAGGGGGAAGGAGGACCGCTCCAAGGACCGCTCTGCCAGAAAGCGCCTGCTGGTGGGTAGGCAGGGTCTGGAGGGAATACCCACTTGATAGGTCCTTGCTTCCACCACGCTCTTCTGTATTCTTCTGGCGAAGGGGGTACTGCCATACACCAGCGAACTCAAAATTTGGCCAGGGCTCCGCGACACGATTTTTGAGTGCCTAGGCGCGCGGGCAAGAGTCAAGCAACAGTGAAAAAGGAGGTGTCAGGTCCAATATGAGGGTCCAGTGAGGTCCCAGACGGTATCTGTACTCCGCAGGTCCCAAGAAAAGCCCCAGTCAGTGCGCTGCTGGAAGATACCAGGAGGTGCTGAAGGGCTGCCAGAAACGTCCCAGAACTGCTGAAAGCGCCTTTTGGTGGAGCTTTCCCCGCTGCTGATGGCCGTGAGGGCGGTATCAGGGGTTTCTAGGCTGTTCTATGGGGTCTAAAGAGGGGTTTTTCGGTGGTGGGGGCTACTGGGAGAGGTTTTGGGGTAGGCTGGAAACTGTCAAAAACGGCTATTTTTGGCTGTTTTGGGCGGTTTTTCGCCTTTTTGGGGCTCTGAAAGGTGAGCTATATCGTTTTCTTGGCTACTGTAGACCGGGGAAACCCTTTAGGGTGCTCCCTGACGGTCGTTTGTGGCCTGGGACGGACTTCGGGTTTAAGATCGGAAAACGAATGCTTGGGTTTCTGAGCCAGTTTGAGCCCCCAGTGTTAAGGGGCAAAAATATGAAGTTTTGGAGATGTTTTCCAGAGGATACGGCCGTTGTATACGAAAAAAAATGTACTTACGGAGGCTAAACTTGCGCACAGATAGCCGGAAGTACAGCTCTCCCCCTGTATCACAACGGAAGTTTCAAAAGGCCCGTGGGCGAGTTGCGCAGAGGCGAAATCGCAGCACGCTGATACCAAATGTGCCAGGGGCACGACGACAAATGCTCGGAGATATGTTTTTGATTGAACGTGCAAAGGTACACAATTCGGATTTTTATAATATACTGGATCAGGGCCAGATTGAGGTACAAACGATAATTCGGTTCCGAGTTCTGAAGGCTAAACACTTCTCAAGTGCTCTACTTATTCACTCGTCACTCAGGTTGCAGGGTCAACCACTCGAGAGCCGATGTCACACTTCGGCTCAACGTTCAGTTCCCGATCCGATCTCATTTCTAATTCCGATTCGTCATTCTCGATTCAGATGTTATGCCGACAGGCTGACACGATGACTGCCCCACAGTACTGTCATACTACTGTACTGTCATACTGTCATACTGTCATAGCGTCATACTGTCATACTGTCATAACCTTAATATCTGATATTCGATTTCATTGTCTTTTCAACCCCGATGCGAATCTGACCATTCTTCGAGGGTCTGACTGAGTTCCACGATGACACCCCCACAGTACTGTCATACTACTATAGTGTCATACTGTCATACTGTCATAGTGTCATAGTGTCATACTGTCATACCCCGGACATCTGGTATTCATTCTCATCGTGATTTCAAGCCCAATTTCACTGTCATCGTGCCAATCCCAGATTACCCCCGATGACACACATACGGACGCATAGGCATATCGGCTCACGCTGTGCCTCCGGGCACATGTATTATGGCACACGCCAGCACCTGCCAGTTGCTGAGCCAACTGTCACCCTTTCACTGCGCGAGGCCCAGTTCTTGGGGCATGCGCTACTGAATCCTGCCCAGCAGGCGCAGGGTGGCAGGGGAGTGCACAACATGACCCTGCAGGAATACTTGTACTTTCTCAACCAAAACCGCTAGGTACTTGTCGGTCTTAGGCGTATTCATTGTAAATATCATTTTCTCTTTTGGTTGTTTGCCTTGTTTTCATATTTAAATTGCCTTGCCAATTTTTAGTGTAACACATGCACTCTGAATTTGCACACTTGCAGAATTTGCAAGAAATCATTCATAATAAGTTTCGAAAAAAGCACTAGATAGGTTGGGAGTATTTGCACAACATTATCTATCACACATCTATCATACCCCCAAGCGTGCCTGGAAAAATACTCTAAACAACACAGCTACAAGTGATTGTTTGTGTGTACATGGTAGGGAAAAGTTCTTCACAAATAGCATTCAACCATTATTTTGTTTCAATGTGGTATGTGAAACTTCACAATGTGTACTTTTCATTCCACTCCATACTCCAAAGCCTTCCGCACCTCATATGTGCTCAAAACCAAGATTTTTTTCGTAAATACTAGCTCTTACAATATTTTTTTCTAAAATCCGAAACTGCATCGTTCATTAATAAAGTCGTGGTGCGGTTGGGAGACCTTCAAAACATGGGTATTACATACCCCACAACCACCCGCTAAGCGAACACAGCCCAAAAACAGCGATTTCCAGTCCGTTCAGATGGAAAAAATCTCCAAAAATCTCAAAATATAAAAAAATATTTTTTTACTAATTTTGCCTCTTACGAGGTCTAGTGATTTTATAAACCTTAAAAATGGTCATTATCACCCATTATGCATTTTCCGACGCAGGGGTATGTGACGGCTCCCTGCATGCTTCCCCCCCGGTAGCAGAAACAACGGCGTGGTATGGCAATGCGCAGAGTGCATTATAGATTGAGTCTATGCACTTAGATGTAAGTGTTATGTGCAGGTGTGCAAGAAGGTTACTGCAAGCATGATTGACTGTAGATCATGCGATAAATACTGTCATCCTGCATGCTTCCCCCCCGGTGGTCGAAGGACCGAAAGCAAATCAGATGGCACGAAATGGCAATGCATGGAATGCGCAACTGGGGTTGTGTAAAAATGGAATACATTGGTAAATTGTAATAAAGTCTTGTTTTGCCTTAGTTCGCATCAGTTTAATAAAATGGATGCTTCCTTTTTATAATAAAGCCTTCGTTATGCCTTTATCATACCTTTATTAAACCTTCGTTTACAGCAGTGGATGGTGAGCCTTCCTTAAACCCTAAAAAACTGCCCTCGTTATGCCTTTATCATGCCTTTATTATAAACCTTCGCTTGCGCAAAGAGTGGCGGGTGAGCGTTCCCAAACCCTAAAACTGCCCTCGTTATGCCTTTATCATGCCTTTATTAAACCTTCGTTTATGCCAGCGGTGGGGTGAGCCTTCCCTAAACCCTAAAAACTGCCCCCGTTATGCCTTTACCATGCCTTTATTAAACCTTCGTTTGTAGCCGTGGTGGTGAGCCTTCCTTAAACCCTAAAAACTGCCCTCGTTATGCCTTTATCATGCCTTTATTAAACCTTCGTTTGCAGCTGTGGTGGGTGAGCCTTCCTTAAACCCTAAAAAAACTGCCTTCGTTACGCCTTCGAGTAAATCCGGCAGATAGGGGGCTACTTACGATTGCCCCCTGAACTTTTTTTTGCCCCTGAAAAATTGCCCCCTGAACTTGTTTTTCAGGCCCTGAAAATATTTTTCAGGGCCTGAAAACCATTTTCAGGCCCTGAAAATCACTTTCAGGGTCTGAACTTGTTTTATACTAGGCTAGTTATACACCTTAGAAAAAACCTCATGGTTAATATAAGTTTTACACAAAAGTTCAGGGCCTGAAAATTTGGAATTCACACTCTTAAGATGCCCCCTGAACCATTTTCAGGTCCTGAAAACTCGTTTTCAGGCCCTGAAAACTCGTTTTCAGGCCCTGAAAACTCGTTTTCAGGCCCTGAAAACTCGTTTTCAGGCCCTGAAAACCATTTGAAACTGGTTTTCAGGGCCTGGAAATGGTTTTCAGGCCCTGAAAATGACTTTCCAGGCCCTGAAAATGCCTTTCAGGCCCTGAATCGGCCACGGGGCACTTCATTGCAAGTTATGCATGCTCCCCCTATACTCATGCTATCCATTATTAAGTGTGCTCAGGCACGTGACGGGCATTCCTCCCAAGTAGACAACCCTCTGGAAGGGTATTCAACATATAATTGCCGCTTAACACCGCTACTCAACCCCCCTTGCTTTCCACGGTGTGTGGCTAAGGATTGAATCAAGAAAGTTGCCTCCTTGCTTGGAATGCCCATGGCCCGCCACAAGAAGGGATCCACACAAATTTTGGGCTGCCAACCCGATACCTTTGTGGCTACTGCCCCACGGTACTTGAGATAGTACCGAAACGCGTTTCGGTACTATCTCAAGTACCGAAACGCCGGATTTTTTTTCGATGCCCTCCTTTGATATGTGGATGCTACCCTTTATATATTGTTGCCTTAGGAACCCAAACTGAGTTGCCTTATGCGCCATTGGTCAATATATCACGTGTAGCGTTCCCAATGGATGCAGATTGCCACATGGGTAGTACTTTTTGATACATGGTGGTTCTCACTTGCCGTTCAAAAAGATGGCGCTCCTTTCGATTTTTTTGAAGCGGATTTGGGAACCAAACCAGCTCGGCAATGAATCAGATTGAAGATATATGGCATAGCCAATGGTACATGCGGCCATGGGCCGGTTGGCATAATGACATTCGTTGTATATACGTGCGAATGATCCACCGCCCTACATGTATGTAACGACCTACCTAGCTATCTAGCTAATCGGCGGGCACACACATAGTACACCATCGATCATCCTTACGGATGCCCTCCAATCATATATCGCATGCTTTTCGTTACACACCACATCCTGGACTATGAAACGCACCCAACGCACCACGAACAATGCCCGAGGTACACATTTTAAAACGAGAGAGGCGTTAGGGCATGGCGCACATAACATTAGTACGTGTACATAACTAGTATGCGAGCGATCGTCCCTATGGGTGACCTAGCGTCGTATATCGCTCTAGCGTGTTTCGTAATGCTATTATAGACTACGACAAACATCAAACGTATCGGAAGCGATGTCCTAGGTGCATGTTTGAGGTTCGGAGGGTGTCAGAGCCTAGCAGACAGAGCAACATCAACACTACGCGTACACAACTAGTATGCGAGCGAGCGTCCCTACGGGTGACCTGACATCATATATCGCTTTGACGTGTTTCACAATGATATTATAGACTACGACAAACATCAAACGCATCGGAAGTGATGCCCTAGATTCATGTTTGAGGTCCGGAGGGTACCAGAGCCTAGCAAACACAACATTAGTACGCATACACAACTAGTATACGAGCGATCGTCCGTATGGGTGACCAAGCGTCGTATATCGCTTTGATGTGTTTCATAATGATATTATAGACTACGACAACCATCAAACGCATGGGAAGCGATGTCCTAGGTGCATGTTTGAGGTTCGGGGGGCGCCAGAGCCTAGCAGACAAAGCATTAGTACGCATACATAACTAGTATGCGAGCGATCGCCCTTATGGGTGACCAAGCGTCGTGTATCGTTCTGATGCGTTTCATAGTGATATTATAGACTACGACAAACATCAAACGCATGGGAAGCGATGTCCTAGGTGCATGTTTGAGGTTCGGAGGGTGCCAGAGCCTAGCAGACACATCATTAGTACGCGTACACAACTAGTATGCGAGCGATCGTCCCTATGGGTGACCTAGCGTCGTGTATCGCTTTGATGTGTTTCGTAATGATATTATAGACTACGACGAGCATTGCACGCATCAGGAGCGATACCCTAGGTGTATCTGTGAGGTTCGGAGGGTGCCAGGGACTGGTTGACTGTGTACTGCGGTACGTACGCATAGCGAACATTCGCATTATGTGGACATGTTCCGCATGCCGAGTGTTACATATGAACTAAATGGAGTCCTATGATGGGTTTTTACCGTTATTTGTGAGCGTCAATCTGATTTTCAATTTTTCATTTTTTTTTTTTGTCGGGGGCACCCTGATTATGTCGGGAAAACGCTATGCCGTGCCAAAAAAGCATACGAGAGTCATGTAGATGCCCTGTGATCTTTCAAATGTCATGTGTGACATATAATCATGATATATTACTTGATTATAGCTCAGACAACTCTCAAAATTGAGGGAGTTACAAGCGTTTGAGTTTGGGTTCGAGTTTGCACTTGGAGGGTGTATTTTGTTTTAAAAGGAAGCCACGGTGGGGATGCGAGAATCGTACGGCGAGGTCAAGAGGATACGAATATAGGCTGCCCACATATAGAATATTCAAGCATACATACATATCGATTTTTGGAAACCTTGAAGTGCACTACTGTATATATTGAGATTTCAGATCATTGTGCACGATGGCATACGGCCGTTTACCAAAAAGTCAAGCGTGAAATTTGGGGGAAATTCGAATTTCCCCATGGGTGGAGCTAACACGCGTAGGTGCGGAGGCCATGCTGACCTTCTAGTGGCATAATGTGCAACACACATTTAGATTAGGTCCCAATGAAGAAACATGCCGATGTATAAGACTTGGGATGACCGCCTTCTAAGCCTAATGGGCCTCCGCGTGTTCGGTACTTGAGATAGTACCGAGCAAAACAATTAATTTTCAGGCATTGCACCCCTCGAAAGCATGGCATGTTTACACATGCAAAGTGGCGGTTGTCGTTGAAACCACCATAAACAATACATCAAATGGGTCCTAAATGATTTTTCTACGATGCCATTTAGACCATATAACCTGATAGCATGGCCTACATGATGATAAGCGTCGGTACTTGAGATAGTACCGAACCACGGGGCAGTAGCCATTTGTGTAGTCGGGGACTTGCCCACACTCTCCTTGCCACGGTCACATTTCTGAAACGCGTGTTTACGTGTAACACCAACAATCCTACCCCAACATAATGCATGCCCCACACACATTTACATTTATATACATGCCTTACTTACATTGCCGCCCGCCAACCTAAGCGCATCTCTCTAATCATGTGCAATCTACGGACTTTCATGTCTTCCTCTTTCACTTCTTGATGGCGAATCCCGTTGGCGATCGCATGCATGTTTGCTAACAAAAAACGCCGCAATCAACAGAATTCCGTTGCTGGCTACTAATAAGATCACGTGAGTGCACCATGTCTTCGGCAATGTCCACGTGACTCGCTCTATGCCTTTGCCCAGTTGCGTTGGTTAGCTCACAAAGAATGCGTTTTAAACAGTCCACCATGAAGGTTTTCCGCTGCTGGTGATGTAAGGAATCGAAGTATTCGACTCTCTGCTCCTTCGGATATAAAACACCCAATGTCCAATGCAAATAAACATGGATTGGCACAAATATCACATCGTGCGTTCCCCATGTTGCTCCCAGTTGTGACGTATTGAAATAACTGTACGCTCCACGCATCTTCCCATGCTCATCCATCCTGACTTCTTTCACCTGCTTGTAGATGCCGTCAAACAATGATCTTAAGTGGTTCCGTATACTTCAAAAACATATAAACTCTTTGAACTTTGCAATTCTCACATTGAGCCCCATTATACAATACCTTCATGGATTCTTCCTCTTGGACCACCACTCCTTCGGAAGAAGTTTTCTGAAAGCATAAAACAAAAATACAATGTTAGCTTTCTGCACACTTGCCTTTTTTAGATTTGTAGAGGCATATGGCTTTGCAGAAATCCTACCGTCACCCTCGCGGTCTTCCCGATCCAATTCACGAGCGGCATCTCAGTCAACGAGACGATCAATGTGAACGCCTCGCACTTAATGGCCACGCTCTTCATGATGCAAAACGCCACTGTAGCCTCCTCCATCATCTTTTTGGCATATACATCGATCAACGTACCAGACAAATATGCACGAGCCGACGTCCGAGGGTACAACCGGTCAATGTCGGAACCGCAAATCGTTATCTCTCCCCAATGCCCAGCGAGCATATTAGCCCTATCACAAACGCTGCACTTTCCTGTTGGGTCGCCGCCTACTCCGTGTACCGAGCACTTTGGCGCTCCGTATGCCTCAACAAACATAATTGCCTCTTCATTCAGGTCAGCCACGGGGTCCATCCTCGCGGGGTCCGTCCTCGCGTGCTTCCCTCCATGTTCAACCGCGCATGGGGACAACGGTCTACGGAGACCCGTCCCGAACGAAGGTTCTCTGTCCTTCTTCATGTGAAGCGACAGCAGTCCTGGGATACCATATTCCACCGGCTTTCACATTCAACAAGAACATTGGGTCAAAATCCTTTTAATGTCTACATTGTATTCAAACCTATCACCGTCAATGTAAGGCAATCGATCTAGTGTCATGCCCGGTTGTGTTCATTGGACTATATTATTCGCCGTCACTTAACACACCAACCCTACCTATCCCTACCAAACCCATGGATAGTTGTTCACACCTTTCTACCTCCATGTAAGCCTCTTCCTCCTCGGTGTCCACAACCAATAACCAATAACGCAAATATCTCCTCAAAAGACTCTTGGGTATGCATCGGCTCGGCGTTTCGGATTATACCACACATACCAACGAGAATAAACACACACGGCGTGAAGCACTTGGGGAAACGATGTGTTATTCGATCCTGCATAAACAAAGTTCAAGCACCCTCCCAAGCCCCTCCAGCCCCCATCATCCCCCTCAATCACCCCAACCCAATTGTTGCATGCTTGCAATGAAAAAACTTCCGGCCCTGAAGATAAAGTTCATCGCCCGAAGCAATTGTTCGGGGCTTAAAGCAGAGTGTGGGTGGGTGTGATCTTAAGGTTGTGACGAGTGTTACCTTGGAATACGATGTAGTTCTTTTCTCCCACTCTCGTTGAGTTTCGGTTGGTTTTCTACGATGGCGAAAGGCACGTTGGTACCCTAGAGGCCTAGCGTACTTGTCCTCCAATTTATGATGTGCCGCGCACGTCATGAAAAAGCTCCCCGTGGAAACAACCGGTTGTTCACAAAATCCGCCTCCAACGCTAGCACCACACTTCAAGTGTAGATTCCATGGGGGACTCATGTGCTCAACACAATACAATGCCTTGCCGTTCTTAGGAGCATTACCACATGCCGGAATAGCTGGATCCACCCTGGCGTCACCGCCATATGCACAACAGTGTGCCGCTAAAGACGTCACACCGTCCGCCACCATGTACCGAATTGCCGGTTTGATGCTTGTGCCATCAACCGTTGGACGATTGCACCCCTCGGTGTCGCAATAGTGCTCCAATCCAGGGTGACGTTGCACTAGAACAAGGTTTTTGCTTAAGTTTGCTTAAGTTTGCTTAAGTCGGTATAAATCGGTAGAATTATATACCCGATGACATAGGAATGTCACCAAGCCCGCTTCAGGATGCCCCAGGGTTCACGCGAGAGTCCCAGAATGACTGGCGCGATGCGATGCCAGGAGATATGACTCGAAGAGGCTGGGTTTGTAAGAGGCCAAAGAAGGAAAAAGCCAAATGAAGAAATTATAATTTGGGTGGCGTGGGGCTCAAAGTAATTATACACGAGATATGATAGTCAGATAGCAGATAGATGTCATTCCCGACGACGAGAGCTCGCGCTCTAGGCTAGGAAGAGAAATTATATTCGAGGCGACATGGAGGGTGCAACGATGCGCCAATCAGAAACTGGGATCCATCCGTGAAGATTCAAAATTTCACTTCGGAGTTTTGGTTGAGCAGCACACGCGCCGCAAGTCAAAGTCAAGCTTCTCTTTACCATTCAAGTCTTTTCTTTTGTTGCACAGACCTTTCGCTGGCGCTAAAACGGGGTTTCTGACAACATATCCGACTTGACGAGCTTGTTTGTCGCGGAAAATTACACCGAATTCGTCCATAATTTATCTTCTTTGGATAATTTCTCCGAAAACTGCGACTTTGCTTTTCAACCCTATGATTTGTCGATAGAATTTTGCAGCCGTAGCAGTTCTGGTGACACTAGCTCAATTAGAGCGTCAAACCTTGGTTTGGGGGTCTCGGTTAAAGTCCGAGGTGTCACATAATTGTGGTACGCTTTTTATTCACCTCTCGTTCACTCTCATTTCCACACTTTTCACTGACGGACAGACCTTTCGCTGGCGGCGAAACGGCTTTCCGGACGACATTTTTGACCTGACAGGCGTTTTCCTCGCGGAAAACCACCCTACTTTGATCATGTCTTGACCTGTTTGTGACATTTTTCCCGAAAGATGCAAAAATCGCTCATGACCCTAAGTTGTAGAGGACAAATTCTGCAGCCACGCCAGAATTGGCGACACTAGCTCAATTAGAGCGCCAAACCTTGGTTTGGAGGTCTCGGTTAAAGTCCGAGGTGTCACATAATTGTGGTACGCTTCTCATTCACCTCTCGTTCACTCTCATTTCCACACTTTTCACTGACGGACAGACCTTTCGCTGGCGGCGAAACGGCTTTCCGGACGACATTTTTGACCTGACAGGTGTTTTCCTCGCGGAAAACCACCCTAATTTGATCATGTCTTGACCTGTTTGTGACATTTTCCCCGAAAGATGCAAAAATCCCTCATGACCCTAAGTTGTAGAAGACAAATTCTGCAGCCACGCCAGAATTGGTGACACTAGCTCAATTAGAGCGCCAAACCTTGGTTTGGAGGTCTCGGTTAAAGTCCGAGGTGTCACATAGCTATGGTAAGCCTTCGTTCTTTGTATTTCTTTGTACTTCTTTGTATTTCTTTTGCATGGCATCAAGAGAGAGAGAGAGAGAGAGAAAAGACTTTGAGGCACTAGCTCAACAAGAGCGCCGAGCCTTTTGGCTTGGAGATCTCGGTTTGATTCCGAGGTGCCCGATACTATTCATTCTTCATCTTTATTAGCTTTCACCTTGTGCTTGGGAACGATTTTTTGTTGTAACATTTTGCGTGGCCTTGACTAAAACTTCAAGCAAGTTGAATCGTGGCACTAGTTCAACCGACAAGAGCGTCAAGCCTTTTGGCTTGGAGATCTCGGTTTTGACTCCGAGGTGCCACACAAACGAAGAAGTTAATTGTCATCATACTAGTTATTCTTCATCTCTATTAGCCTGAACCTTGTGCTTGTTAAAAACTTCTTATTATAACATATCGCATGGCCTTGATTGAACTTGCAAGCAATTTAAATCGTGGTACTAGCTCAACAAGAGCCCAAGCGCGGAGCCCATTGAGGGCGAAGCACCGAAGCTTGGAGATCTCGGTCAAAATCCGAGGTGCCATACCCTCTTGGCTGCGATGTGGAGATAGCTCTCCGGACACGCGCCAATTGGGTTAGGGGGTGGGTGGACCTACTTTATGTGACACTTTACGTGGACACTTTATAGAATCTCAACTTTAGTGTCTTGCGGCTTTCAAAGCATAATCGCAATTGTTATAAGTTGCTAACAGGCGTAGGGACAAGGTGCCGGTGGGTCGGGAGCGGCGTGCGCGTGTCCTGATTCAAGGCTCGAGGCGCGCCCCCCTGTACCCGTGGCTAATTGTTTAGCATGTCTTTTTCGTTTGGGGTGGAAGTGGATTATAGCCGGTGGGTTAGGAGTGGCGTGCGCGTGTCCTTGCGATTCAAGGCTCGAGGCGCGCCCCCGGACCCGTGGCTCCACTTGTAGATATGTATTGGTTTGGTATGGGGTGATAGTAAAACATACCTATACATCTATCCATTTATGTATTGCGTGTATGTCCGTTTCACCGGGAGAAACGATCGATGCAAAGGTGTGGCGGACCGAGCGTAGGCGCATATGGGTTGGGCCCCTTGAATATGTTTGGTGCGGTGTGAGGGCAACTCCTCTGACACGCGACCAGAAGAAGGGGATGTGGCCTGTAGGCTGTATGTGGTTGTTTTGGGTCGGTGCGGCAGACCGTGGGCGCATGTGGGTAGGGCACACTGAATATATATATGGTGCGGTGTGAGGACAACTCCTCTAACACGCGACCGGAACGAAGGGGGTGTGCCTTGTAGGATCTATGCAGTTGTTTTGGGTTGGTGCGGCAGACCGTGGGCGTAAATGGGTAGGGCACATTGAATATGTATGGTGCGGTGTGAGGACAACTCCTCTGACACGCGACCATAAGGGGGTGTGGCCGGTAGGATCTATGCGGTTGTTTTGGGTCGGTGCGGCAGACCGTGGGCGTAAATGGGTAGGGCACATTGAATATGTATGGTGCGGTGTGAGGACAACTCCTCTAACACGCGACCGGAACGAGGGGGTGTGCCCTATAGGGTGTATGCGGTTGTTTGGGGTTGGTGCGGCAGACCGTGGGCGTAAGTGGGTAGGACACACTGAATATGTATGGTGCGGTGTGAGGACAACTCCTCAGACACGCGACCAGAAGAAGGGGGTGTGGCCAACACTGTGTATGTGGTTGTTTTGGGTTGGTGTGGCACACCACGCGTGGGCACATGTGGGTTGGGCACACTGAATATGTATGGTGCGGTGTGAGGACAACTCCTCTAACACGCGACCGGAACGAGGGGGTGTTAATATAATAAAACTTTCGCTGTAAGAAACGGTATGTGCGGTAAAGTAATAAGCACGTAGGTAAGTCAACACAGTACGACCGGTCGCGCGGCTCGAAAAAGCAGGTGATAATAAACTGTTTTCCAAGAAAATAGCACCAAAGTAATAATGTATAAAAAATACTTCTGTACAAATAACGATACTGAAAATATACCGGAGCTTTAGCTTGGCTACCTAGAAGCTTTTCGACCCGTGCCAACAGGTCTTCCTCAGTAGGCTTTGCAAAAACTAAAATAGTTCGGCTTCAAAGATGAATAAGTCACGGAAAACTCACCCGTCACTAGTGCAATATGGTAGTCGGATATGCAGAAACAGTCAGCAGCCCCAAGTGGGACGGCTGTGATAAGTAAGATATGCACTGTCTCACGTAAAAATCTGTCAAAAATCCTGACGCTTTCGTAATACAAGGCCGCAGGAGCCGGCCAACCGAGAAAAGCTGGCATACAAACTGCTGACGGTCTTACGTAAAAATCTGTCAAAAAGTCTGACGCATTCGTAATACAACACCGGAAAATTAATTGCGCATAGAGAACAAAGAAAGCATACATCCAAAAGGGTCATTTCTTGGCTGCAAAGAAGATCTCAGGCCCAAGAGGGCCGTCATGAAGTTGTAGCCAAGTAACTCACGCATCTCAGAAAAACAACTGGGTTGGCAGCCAACCCCAGTGCACTGGCCCGAGGGCCAACCACCCGCAGACCCGGTCCAGCTACCACCATCAGCTGGATCACACCACTCACCACCCTGTAGTCTGCTCCATTACCCCCGTGAGGGGGCACTCAAATTACCACGTCTGCTGAAGGGTTCTCAAAGCCTCATCCCAGCCAACTCAAGCCTTTTGTGCAGCCGATTCCAGAAGGCGAGAGGGGACCTAGCCACCATTTTCTCGATCGCCTCGAAGAGCCAGCCTTTTGGGTAGCCCTGCCATCTCAGCTCCCGAAGCACATCCACGATCGCCGCAGCCTTCAAGTGGTCCTCCGTGCAGTGCCTCTCAATCCTGTAGAGGGCATTAAGAGTACTCGCCATTTTTTGCACCCGGCCACTGTCAGAGTCAAAAGCCACAAACGGGAAGAAGGCCAACTGTCCCGAGCTCGCTCCCGCCTGGACATTCTTAGTGATCGACTTTGCCCGGACCCCGCACGTGTCCACCGAAAGCAACATTCCGCAGAACACCCAACTAAGACCCTCGGAGGTTTGCTTCACTGTCACGCCTTCCGGGTAACAATCCTGAAGATACCCGCCAAACACTCGTCGCATCTCATCCAGTGCCCCGCTGTCCGCATCGCCGTTGCCCGTGACCAAAAGAAGGCAATCGTCCATCAGCCGCGTGCCCACGATTTTCACGCCCGTCAGTCTCCGATCCGCCCCGAGTGATTGTGTCCATTGCCGCTCGCCGTAGACACACACACACACTGTGCCAATCCCGGGCTGGCGCCGCCACCAATTCCTATGCCACAAGTCTGCCTCACCAGGTGTCCGCCGACAAATAGGAAGCCGTTGTCAAGGATAAACCTCACTCCGGCCAGAATATGAGCCGCCGTCATTCTCACAGCCACTCGCCTCGGGGTGCCTGCCTCGTACCAAGACACTCCCTTCCTGCCTCTCGTGTTCACCAAAATTCCTGCACACTCCTTCATCGCCGTGGTCACAACTAGCTCAGCCGCTGAGAGCATCACAGACGGCCTCAATCTCACATACATCTCTTTCACATCGAACCCGGCCGCCATCACTGTGTCCCCAGCCTCGATCGCCGAGTTAAACAAAGAGAGCCGTCCAACAATATCCTGCGTAGCCGCCACGTTGAAGTGTCCCGTCAGCCCGCCAATCAGGAAGCACAGTGCTCTGCCAACCCGGTTTTGAAGCATTCTGTCCGGTGAGGCAAAGCACGGAACCACCGGGCGCCTCTTCTCCCACAACGAGGAATCCTTGTGCTTCAGCAGCAGATAGAGCGTACCGAAAGCGCCATCAGTGAAAAACGTTGCCACCTGATCAAGTCCCGCCGCTCTGAAACTCAGCCGCATCTTCCTCACAACTTCCACACTCTCCATTGTCACCCTCTCATAGCCTCCGCCGTCACGTTCCTCACGGAGCCAGCCTTGGTAGACCTGGCAGCACACGCCAAATCCCACCGCGACGTTCCTGTCAAGTGGTCCCCGAGCCAAGCCAGACATCTTCGTCGCCAGTTGCCAAACGTCTGTCAGGGCCGGGATCCCGCCGGTTTTGGTAGCAGCTTGCTTCTCATTGCTCGCTACTTTCATCACCGCCGCAGCAACGTCCCCGCCAAAAGATTGCAGGAGGAGTCCCGCCGCCACACCGCCCTTCATAAGCTTCCGAAAACGATCTAAGACCCGGCCCTCCTCCGCAAATCCACGAGCCTGCGGGCGGACCTGCATAGCCAACCTCCAGCAGAAGTCCAAACCCCACTCAGCCGAATACATCACGCCCCGGTCATCGACCGAACTCGCCACTGCTCTAGAAAGTCTGGAGAGTCCCTGATCAGTAACCGGTTTTAGCTTTGCCACGGCCCTGTTCTGGATAAGAAGAATACCCACGTCGAACTTTGCTCCCGTCGACCGATCGGCGAAGCCTAGAGCACTCTGCGGAGCCAGGAATTTGAACTTCTTCTTTTGTAACAAGCACACCAGTTCAACCCCATCACACTCATCCCAACGCTCCCAGTAAGGAACAACAAGTACAACTCGAACGGGTTTTCGTGTCGTTTGTGCGGAGAGAATTGCGTGGGCGATACACTTGCGAATATGCGAAACGGTATAAATAGGATTTCCAAGAGCAAGCACGTGCCATAAAATTCTGTACGCATTGTCAATAGCTCCGAAAACAATGTCCTCGCTATATGGGGTACAAAACATTGCGCTGCTTAGGTTGACGTCTAGCGGTGAGGCGAAAAGCTCATCAAGCAGTGAAAAACAAGAGCGGATCGCGTCCTGAACAAAGTACGGCGTAATCCAATAGTCCTGCGTCACAAGCTGCGACCAAGCACACAGTCTCCGCACCAGCTCGCGGATAAGCTCTGTCACTGCTGTCTTCGCACGACCCCGAGCAACACCGTAGGCGTCGAGCCGCTTAAGCAGAAAAATAAATCTGTGCCAGGTCACTTGGACCTTCAGTCCCTCAGCACCGCAAACTGCTACAAAAAAGGTCTCGTTAGAAAAGTTCTCAATCAGGGTAACTCGAGCGCCGCCGTCCACAGAGCACTGCCAGGGGAGAAGCCTCCGAATCGCTGCAGTTGAAACCGTTTCAAAGAAGGTGAGTTGACTAAGAAAATTGGTAGTACTCGCGAGCAAAAAATCAGCCGTCTCTTCGATCTGCGCTGGAGTGTCGCGCAAGCTCCTGTTAAGTGGCAGGAATTCCCCCGAAAGTTCGGTAGTGCGAAAGCACACGTGCCCATTCCGGCG
>LGRX02001682.1:0-29756 GCA_001247695.2 Cymbomonas tetramitiformis | reverse complement strand
GCGGGGAAGGCCTGGCGCAAGGCGGAGGGCGTGCGGGGGAGGCCTGGCGCAAGGCGGAGGGCGTGCGGGGGAGGCCTGGCGCAAGGCGGAGGGCGAGCGGGGGAGGCCTGGAGCAAGGCGCAAGCACCGAGTGCCGCGGAAGTGCTATGCTTTAGCATGTGATGATAGCAGAATGTCAGAGGAAACTCCTGCAAGAGCCGGTTTGGCGGCGTGTGGATACACGTCATGCTGGGAGGCGACCATCTCCCCCGGGAGGGCAATGGCAAGACCGCCTTTGGCAACCGCCTCTTGACGGGGGCACAGTTTGAGTGCGGATGGCATCTACTGAGGCAGAGCTCTACAGCAAGACTGGTAAGATACCCGGGTAAGCTCGGTAGGTCAAGCCATATGGAGGCCTCCCAAGGCGTCCCCAGCAGCTTCAGCACGACCGGTGTCGCCATGTCCATGATCCAGCCAAGGTTGCCTGCGCAAACAGTGACCGGATCTCCGTCTCTGAACTCCGCCTCCACCTCGCTTCTCGCCGCTTCTTTCCAACAGCTCCAACCTAGCCGACTTCCTGATCTCAACTCCTCCCTACCCTCACCGCCCCCTCTCTCAACTACTCCTCCCCTCTTCCAGTGCTTTGCTCCCCTTCCCCCCCGCACTCTCTGTGGGCTCCTTCCTGGCCCCCCTCCTACCCACTCGCTGCATCTCAATTCACTCCTATGTATTCCCTATGGATTCCCTATCTCTTTCCCCGGCAACTATCTGCTCATAGCCAGATGTTCTATCTTGAGCTCGCGATGATCTCATTCGCGGAGCTCAACGCGTGAAGCATTCCAACAAAGGTGGTCGTCCGTCGAGGACCCCTTCTGCGGGTTAAGGCAATGGGCGCAGTCCAGACCGTCCACTGCGTATACTTCGGTTTCCAGGATCTGCAGCTTCGTTGGGATCTGCTGATGCAGCAATTGATGCAGGAACACTGCCATGGACTTGGCTAGCTCCTGCAGTAGAAACGCCCCCCGCGCTATGAGCGGCAAGCACGAGACAGTCAGCACCTGGCCTAAGCACCTCATGATGAACGGCAAACGGAAATGGGCAGCTCCTCGCCCGAGTAGCTACCTTGGAGGCCAGCCCACCACTAAGGCACCTCTAGCCGGGGCGAGGCACCCACCTAATACATCTGTCCCTTCACTGCATGTCTTAAGAGGGCCGGTGAAGGAAAGGGTAGCAGCAGGTTACTGAGCCTGCAAAAAGCAGCCGAGACACTGCACAGCACTTTGGGGAGCAGAGCTGAAGAAGGCACATTTGATCAAATACTCGCTTGCCCCCTGTATCGGGTATCCATATGAAAATATCGGAGCACACCTTGCCCGCAGTCGAAAGCAAATGCCCTGAGACAGCCGCACCCCGCTCAGCGTCTCACGCCTCAAACTCTGATGAACTTTGATTACTGTTTGAGAACAAGAAAGCAGGCACAGGGACGTGTCAAACTTGACGAGAGTGCTCAGCCTGCTACACTGGGCGGATATAAGGTTGGCTGTGATAAACAGCCAAAAAAAATGGGGATGCTGCTACCCGTGCCGAGTGGAGAACAGAGCTTGACACCAAGAGAACACAAACTTTGGCAGCGTTCCTAGTTTGTGAAAGAGTTTGGAACAACTCGTAAGCTCTGGGATTGGAACAAACAGGGTCAATCTACTGCCGCCCCATTCTTCAACTTCATTGCCCACTGTTCTGCCATGCTTCCGAACTTTGGCCTCAACGTAAGATTCTCACTCGTTCATGGGTGCTCGCATGCAGCAAAGTGAACAAACAGGCTATGCACGGAACACCTCAGCTGCCACAGTGAGAATGAAAAGCAACGAGGAGCATGCATGCGATGGAGGGAAGCCAGTGATACCGCCTGGACTCCGCTCGAATAGCGAGGCGGCGATATGCTCTTCCTGTTTCCATTGACACACGACATCCTTTCAGACGATCCCTCCATTTCACAAGACGTGGTGCCCCCTCAGATACCTCCTTCCACTCTCAGCACATGGTGTTTTCTCAGTGATCTACGTCGCCTCTCAGCGCGCAGTGCCCCCTCAGAGACCTCCTTCGCCTCTCAACACGCGATGCCCCCACACGTCCATTCTCCTCAGACACAACCGCCGCGGCACACGGCTCCCCCGCCGAGATCGCTTCGCGCGTAAAGCCTTAACATCCACAAATCTAAGCGGCAAAACAGAGGCTGAAAAGCGGTATAATCACCCAAAGACCAAGTGCTTTTCGCTACCATCGCATACGAGTGAAACCTGCTGCAGTTCCACGCTCCGTGTGGACGGCCGGAAGACTTCAGCTATCAGTGGAACTTGTGCGAATGCAAGGTCGAAAGATTTCAGGCAATCCTGCAGCTGCAGAGGGCTCACAAGTGATGGGGCAAACCTGCGACTCCAGTTCTGAGCGCGACCATAACGGTTGTCGAACGGTCTTTTCGCAATGCGCTGCGTTCTTGACGGAGTGATCGATAATGCCAACTTCGAATTCCTGGCAGATATGAGCAGATGTCAACCACCGTCGCACAACAGGAGGCGCGGAGCATTTTCAGGTGTTCAGGGACGCAGAACGACCTACAGACAAGTTGGGGTCGCGGTGGTGCCGGCAATCGGTTGCATCACACAAGCAAATGGACGAGCGGAGCCCTCGCTTTTGACACAATCACACTAGCACAATCGTGAAGGCATGATACCTGAATAGTGCCATGGGCACCTTGACCTACCACGCCTACGGCGTGAACTACTTGCACGCCACTTTTGGCAGTGACAGATATGTAAGCAGCCAGGCCGCCAGCGTGCCACGCAAAGCCCGCTAAGATGTTGGCCAGCACCGCTATCGCAGCCGCGGTGAAGATTATTAGGGTCGCCTGTGGCAGATATGCCCCACGCAGTCAGCGGTCCAAGCCATGGTCTAGGTGCTTTTTCACGCTAGTTCCAAGACAGTGGCACGCTGTGGAGAAGTGTCTTGAACGCGCTGAAATAAGGGCTGACCGAAAGCAGAAGGCCCTAGACATCGCTGACAGAGCGATTTGGATACGAGGAGAAAACGAGAACCTTGGTAGCAACTGGTTGAAAGTGTTGGCACAGCACAGTGCAGCTGCGATGTAAGTGCAATAGATGAGTGGAAGGCGCTGTGAAAACATTGGCCTAGTACCTTCGCGCGTTTGGTTAATCGCTCGGGTGACTCATCATTGTCCTCAACTGCTCCTCCTTTGGTCTCTGTAGCTACTGTAACTGCTCCCCTATCTCTTACTACCGGCAGACGCTGCAGCATAACTACCACACAGTTCCAGCAGGCGCTATTGTATCACGAAGTCTGATAAAAGTTATTTGGGTGCAGCTTTACTTGGATTTATTACGTCAGGCAGAATGACAGAGGTTCCAGAATTTGGCTTATATCCGAGGATTTCTACCCGACTTGGGTTTCGGTTTGGACATTCAACATATTTCGATATTGCACTGGAATGAAATGCATGCGAGGGTTAGGTTTGAGGTTTATAGGAGGAGTAAACATTTGTGAGAACATTTGACTATGGGGTCAAACCCCTGATTGACTACATTTTGAGTGGTATGATCTACTCTTGTCCCCAGAGCTTGTGGACGAAAATAGACATTTAGGGTTTGTAACTCTGTGGGGTCCATAAGCTCTGGCATAACTCGGCAGGCCTCCAAATCGATGTCCTCCAAAGTGCACACCACTTCAGGGGCTTCAGCAGGAGGGCCAAACAAATAGAAGTTCTGCTCAACACATGCCCAAAAATTGACCTGATCTCTAGTTATGGAGGTAAACGTCCTGAAATCTGCCAGGTTTTCAGTGAGCTGCAAAAGTCTGGCACCAAAATCATTCAAAACTACATAACTTTAGCGTACTCTATCCAAATTCCACAAAGTATATAGAAAACTTCATTAGTTTTTCACGACTTACGCACTCCAACCATTTGTTTGTACAAATAAATGGGCTAAATCTCCATATTGTGACTTGGCCGACCTAGATGTTGATTCATAAGGGAGGGTATCGAGTCGTTAATCTTCCGTATTAATGCTCTTTCCGCATGATTTCGAGTATTCTATCAGTATGCTACCTTTCGATGTTTGGCCACTACAATATGGTTCATCACATTATCCTACTGAAACACCTTTGAATAACGTTGATAAATATAATGCCACATTATTGATTATTCGTACGAGGTGTTACGCTCTGAGAAGTCGATGACTATAATCATATCAAATTTTAATTTACCATCATATCGGAGTCTTTATCTGGGCATAACACAATGACACAAGGAGCCGATGTTTCGTTATCTTAAGCAGGGGCGGATTTCCGCCTTCGACGAGCATTTGCCCGTGGAGGTGAGGAAGCAGCTCTCTTCCCAGCGATTCCCGCGCTCGCTCGCCGTGGCCTTGTTGATTTTTGGGGGATTGAGGATCTTGATTCGCAGCAAGCATCGCACATACTGTTACACAACTTTGTGTCACCTTCCTCCGCGAAATGCTCCATAAGTAAGCGATGTCTGCATATTTCCTTCACATTTTGAGAAAATTGTTCTATTTCATAGTAATAATAATAATAATAATAATAAAACATTTACGCTAGCAAAGGGGACAAAGTCCTGAGAGTGCGGTATCCCTACAAAGCAGGCTAGTGAAAACACCAGGGGCCTCCGCTATAGCGCGCCCACAAAGGGCTCTACCCACTTTCAAATAGGTGACATCTAGAGAAAAGCTAAGTGCTAGGCAATAAAAACTCTAGAAGATGGAGAAGCAAACATGTGAGTGGAGGGGTGGCAATCCGAGGGTGGGAGGGAAGTCGAAGAATTAAGGGGGTTTTTGGAGACGTTAAGGAAGGGGGCCAGGTGGGCGTGGGAGGGGGGGTGTCGACCAATTTGCGCCTCCGTGCCTCCTTCGTGACCAAATCCTTTTGAAAGTTTTTCCTAATCACTTGAACAGTTTTTGCTGAGAACAACATCAGGCACTTGGCAATTGCCCCATCTCTGCCGGCCCTGCCAACCTCTTGGACATACGCTTCCATAGATTGTGGCATGTTGTGATGCACGATCCAGCGAACATCGCCCTTGTCCACCCCCATCCCAAATGCAGTGGTTGCTACCACTATTCTAGTTTCTCCTCGCATCCAAGCATTGTACACTTGCGATCGTTGTGCCGTATTCAATTCTCCATGATAGTGAGTTGCTTTAATACTATCACCGCCTTGCTTTTGTTGGCTCAACCAATTTGCTAACTTCTCAGTGTCTTTTTTTGTCATGCAATAAATGGTTCCAGTAGAAGTCGCTGGCTGATCTAAAACGAACGCTAATATCTGCTTCCAACATGAATCGACAACTATCTCATTCACAGTTTCTCCTCCCCAAAACTTCTCCTCCACATTCAAAATCAAGTTTGCTCTTCTACTAGTGCCAAAAAACTCAACAGGGTTCTTCATTCGCAAAATCTTTTTGATGTCCGTTGTTGCCCTTTCTGTCGCGGTTCCTGTGATCGCCGTGAAGAGAACACCGGGAAATGCGAGAACAGGTGTTCCGCTCGGGTAAAACAAACTGGCTAAGCTCCCATAATCAGTCCGGCCGAGTGCTTTTATCATGCATCTCGGAAACCCGGATAATACGAAGTGATGACTGACAGTACAGTACTACTGTACTGTCATCCTAGCTACTAGCGGAGTCACGGTTCCGATCAGAGACGGGTCAGGCTAGGGGCTATCAGAGCCCATAATAATAACCCTGAACCTAAAGTCCAGCACACCACCCGGAGCTGTGACTGTAGCTAATAGGGCTAGGCAAGCGGAGCTAAGTAAGCAGATAACAAACAGCATTCACTGGAAACAGATATACTTCTAGCTGGGTGCCCGGGGACTTGTCCCGGCACAACCCACCACTGCGGCTAAGGCTAATCACACCCCCAGGGATTGAAATAAGCAGACTCTAGCCACTGTAAAGCTGGTCGGCAGAGCCGAGTTCAGCATACGGATCCCATTCAAGAAAAGCATCCGAAGTCAATTGAGAAGAGAACTTATAAGCATTGACACCACCAGACCCAAGTGGGTCAGGCGGATCCCAAAGTGGAGTGGCAAGACTCTCAAATTGCAGAGCCGCTGAGGTCGATTGAGAAAAGAACGGTTCCACATCCCGCGGCGGCATTGACGAACCAGTAGTAATCACGGACGGGCAAAAGGAATCCAGTAATGCACCACCGGGATGAACCGCACCGTAGCCGTAGGTGGCTCCGGGCTCAACCAGGCCCCTGACACCACCGCCGACCACGAGTGTCGGCATCGCCGTAGCACTGAACAGAAACGTAGCCACCATGAAGAGAGTGAGAGCAAATTCACCGAAGCCAAATGGCCTGGAGCCCCTGGGGACTCCGAACCGCCGAAACGCTGCAGCCGCCGGCGGTGCACCCCCTTCAACTTCAGTCAGGCAGACATCAGGAGGGTAGTTGGAGCCCTCTCCATCGTCATCGGAGTCACACACTTCAACAGGCTCAGGGTCAATGTCAAGCCAGTCAGGGTGGACAGTGTTGAATGTTTTGAATGAATTGTCAGCAGAAGCCATCGGGCCGAGAGCCAGAGAGGCAGACGGCGGCACGAAGGCGGCACTGCTGACCTCATGCAAGCCAATCGTCCACCATGCACGGGTGCAGAGGCCTTCGGCAGCAGCTGCTTGCTGGCAGTCGGCTCAGCGACACCACCAGCAAGCGGACCGCTGACCTCAGCAAATGCAACACGGCCAATGGAAAGATGCTCAGCAGGTGCAGTCTCAGCAGAGGCAGCAGCATCCTTGAACTGCTGCAGAGCCGTAGGCTCTGGAGCAAAGGAATGCGCAGACAGCTCACAGATTTCAGGTTGCCCCACAAGAGCACACAAGTGCTCCATGGACCCCTCATCCCCAGCGTCATAGTACCGCTGAAAACGAAGGGCAAGCACGTCGGAGTCATAAGACTCGACGGCTTGGCAGTAGGACGCCGAAATGGACATCGGGTGAGTGTCCTTGTGAGGACACTCACTCAGCCAATGCTTCGACCCAACGGCGCGGCACTTCTCGTGCCTGCACGTTGGGACAAAGGTGCCAGACCGCTTGTCAAAAGCCACCTCCGAAGAGGCGGAATGAGCAAGCGGTTGCACTCCAGGTCGGTGGAAGCCGCGCGGAGTGTGTTTCCCATGAGGTGGCTTGGAGCCACCCTTCTTAAGGGAATCCACATCCCGCTGCAACTTGACCAACTGAGAACTGAGCCGCTCGATGGCCGAAGCCAGGCCAGTGTCAGTGGTGCAAGATGCTACGGACATGGGGCGCCCCGCAGTGCGCTTGCCCGAGAGCCGCCCGCAGCGGTACTGCTCGCGCACGCGCGCCTGCAGGGTGAGCAGACTCACAGCCGCACGCTGGTCAGCTCGAGCAAACGAGTCAACCAACGTGGCGTAAGCCGGTCCAGACAGGGCAGAGAGGAATTGCCTTTTAACAGCGTCTTCGGGCAGCGTCTGCAGACGCTGCGCATCCCGAAGACAACTGTTAAAAAGACGAATGCCGGAGTCAGGGTCACTTTCATCTGAAATTCTCACGTCAAGCAGCTCAGTCAGAGACTCGAACGGAGTCGAATCATCAGCGAGCATACGCACCACCTCGAGGGTGGCACGTTTGCCGTCAGCAGGAACATCGGCCCCAGAAGCCTCCACCCAATTACGGGCAGGAGACCCTGGCGCAGTCAGCAGCAACAACACAGAATACAACAGCTCATTTGCAGCAGTCATGACAGGGACATTGGCAGCAGACAGCTCAAACAGGGGTGCAAGTGCCTGCGACTGCAGCGTGAAAAGCTGCTGAATCTCGGAAACCAGTTGCGAAAAAATGTCCGAAGCCGACGATTCATTGCCATGAAATTTTGCTGTTTTGTCTCCCAGAACTTTAGTGGCTGCTGTCTTTGCGCACTGAACATCGAATGAGTCTTTTCGTAACCGCTGAACGAGCGTCGCAGCCGCAGCCGATTCGTCAGCCGAAGCCAAATGCGGCGTTGTAGGGGTAGCCGAATTCAGCGCCCCAACATCATCGAAAATAGTCGCTAACTTACGCGCTCTAGCGCGTGTACGTGGTCTAGGTGTTGTGTCCATTCTTAAAATGACAGTGAGATGGGATTGCGGGCTAGCGGTGCGACAGTAACGGACAATCTCGCAGCGGCCATTTCCTGCAGGAGCCTCAGCAAGCAATAGCACAATCAAGCAGGTCATGAGCCAAGTGGCCAACCGTGGGAGCGACCCACAAAACGCGGAGTGTCCTGCCCGCTGATCAAACGGAACGTAAAATATAGCCATACTCAGCGACGATACTCTGCCGAAGAAATGCCGAAAAAAAAACTGATCTCCACTTCAAAAGTAGGCCATACTGCAGAGAGAAAGCTACTGTCTAAGGGGGCGCCCACCCCATCTCTGTGTCAAAACTTAGCCAATCATGGCAACAGCTCGGCGCTGTGCCATCAGAATTACTAGGGAAGTGGTGACGCGCATAACCTGCGAGAACAGGTGTTCCGCTCGGTAAAACAAACTGGCTAAGCTCCCATAATCAGTCCGGCCGAGTGCTTTTATCATGCATCTCGGAAACCCGGATAATACGAAGTGATGACTGACAGTACAGTACTACTGTACTGTCATCCTAGCTACTAGCGGAGTCACGGTTCCGATCAGAGACGGGTCAGGCTAGGGGCTATCAGAGCCCATAATAATAACCCTGAACCTAAAGTCCAGCAGGAAATGTATCCTTTAATTCACCTAAACGGCTATACGCTGGCCGAAAATCGTGTCCAAATTCACTACAGCAGTGAGCCTCGTCCACGACAAAGCGCCGCAATAAACTATTCTGCCACAATTCGGCAAGTGCCTTCTGCAAGTGGCCTTCTCCCATCAATGCTTCAGGAGCGACGTACAATAATTGGATCCGTGATCTACGTATCACATCTATCGCACAAAATCTATCAGCATCCGACATATCACTCGTATATAGCAGAGCCGAAATGTTTTTGGCCTTTAGAGCTTGGACTTGATCATGCATCAGCGATACCAACGGTGAAATCACAACCGCGACTCCTCGGGATACGACGGCAGGAAGCTGGTATGTCAAACTCTTTCCAAACCCAGTGTGCTGCACAACGAACACTTCTTTATCATCTAAAACTGTCTGGCAAATTCTCAGTTGATCTCCGCGGAAGCTGTCATTGTGGAAGATGCGCCGGTTTCCTAATGTCAACAAATCTGGCGCCTCCATTACAACTGCACGTGCCCACACCCGCCCCCCGCGATCCCATCAATTTTGACCCCAACACATTAAAGTTGACCCCGAAACACTCATTTCTGCCCATGAAATACTAATTCTGACCGTGAAACACCCGTTTGTGACCCCATACCGCGGTTTCTGACCCTGAAACAATGTTTCAGACCCTCAAACCCTCATTTCTGACCCTGAAACACTCATTTCTGACCCCGAAACACTATTTCTGACCCTGAAACACTCATTTCTGACCCTGAAACACTATTTCCGACCCCGAAACACTCAAATCCGACCTTGAAACACTCATTTCACATCACAATGATAGCGTGAAATAGCAACTCAAACTCCGTAGCCCCGTTACGTTAGTTGGCCAAGAGAAAAAATATGGCTTCTTAACATTATAGAGGCTCTGTTCCTGCCTAGTGCGGGCCGGGCTAATGAGAGAGCCGTGGGCCCGCCTAACTTCAGGGTGATGGCTCTGCGGGTGGACTTTTCGGCATGAGCAGGAGGGCATCTGGACTCGGCCTTCTGGAGGCAAGTGGAGGTCAGCCCTAGGGACCCCTTGGAGCAGGAGCTGCTGAGGAGCATGAAGCTGGACATGGTGACCACCAGGGCATTGGGCACGAGCTGGTGTAATAGTTACTTGGGAGCATTCGGGAGGTTCTCTAGATGGTGTGCAGCCAGACTGAACAAGGCTACAATTCAAGCAATTGCAATATCTTTATGGCAGGAAAGATTGACCAGTAAATTAACAGGTTGAGCAACAGCTCCTCCAAATAGTTACTTCAAGTTAGAACAGCCTCCAAATGGGCAATATTCAAGTCTTATACTTTCAAGGCGCGCAGTTCATATTCTCTAATCGATCTGTCCCATGTCGGCTGGCATATCATCATCTGCCACCTATACAAATCCTAATCAGAGAATCTGCATTTGGACAATCCTAATCAAGACAGTTGATTTCATTGTCCCTTGCTGATCTTTGCTTTCTTCCTACGAGGAGCCACGTCAAGCCCTTCTTCTTCATCACTGTCACTTCTTATGGAGTACTTCAATTGAGTTATATACTCATGTGTCCAACATCTCGGATATTTCCTAGGTTGCCTCTTCGTCTCTTCAGACACCCCAGCCTTATTCTCACCCATTGAAGTCAATCCAGTATCTGACCCATAAGGTTTCTTCGGTGGTGCATGAACAGTCTCCACCACAGAGGCTGGGGCATCCTCAGATATGGCCTCAGACTTCTGCTCGGTAATAGGCTGATCATCGGGCTGAACAGGTGAGGTCGGGGAGGTGCCCTTTGGTACCCAGTGAAGTTCACCCTTCTCATCCATGATCAATTGCAGTCCCAGTCTCTTCAACCTTCGAGCTTCAGCTTGTTCTTCAGCATCGTCAGCTACCAAGTCATCGAACTCGCTGACGTCATCCTCGGTGTCATCATATTCAGGCGAAGTTGGCTCCCATTTCGGACTGGCAGTGTCCATGTCATATATGACACCCGCGTCATCTTTGTCATCCAAATCTGGTAGCTTCTCCTTACTGTTAGTGACACCTGCGTCATCATTGTCATCAGAATCTGGTAACTTCTCCTTACTCCAGGACACAGCGCCTGTACCCGAATCTTCACTGTTCGTAGGCGCTGAGTGTATAGGCTTACGCCCCTTGTAGGGAATTCCACGATATTCGTCATCGTCAATCACAATCGTCGGATTCCAGTACGCGATCCCAACGCGGCTGATCGGTAATGAGAATGGCGCTACCGGCGCCTTCAACTGAGTGGCGTCTTCTAGAAACCAGCCGCCGCCCCTATTACGCTCCCAGCGGCGTAGCGCACCAGAAGGGTGTACGATAATATGCTGCCAGCTATAATCAAGTCCAGGCTTTCGCTCCCCATAGTACGAAGTCAATGGCTCGGGAGTCCTCTTCCGAGCCCATTGCCATCTCACTGCCCCAGTATGCATAAATACAATATGCCAATCGAATGGCTTGGCCGGGCTATTGTTCCCTGGCACAACTCCTCCCCTCTTAGCTTGTTAGTACAAAGAGATGATAACTCAGAGTCATTTGTACAGCAGCTAAGATCCAGACACAGATCAGCCATGTGTATGGATGCGTGATATGCTTTTCTGATCGAACAGGTGCTCGAAGAGTTGACGAAGCAATCCAGCGGGCAGAGGGTATACAGCAGTGGAAACTCCCGCTCCTTGTTGCCCTGGATGAGGTCCCAGTTGAGCAGTTTCCGGATGTGATCCCAGAGCCTGTTGGTGAAGACAAGGAGTATCCATCGTGCAGTACCGTAGATCCACTGGAGGAGGCGACTGCGTCCAGATGCAAGTAGGCTTGCGATAGCCAGTACCATACATACAGTAAGAGCAATACAACGGGGTAGGTAACCGGCGAACTACGGGTCGAAATCGCAGCGCAAAGGGAAACCTGCCCATCGGATTTTCCATAAACCAATGCTGGGGTTTGAGAAAGTCAAAAATTTGGAGCGTTCGGCGTACACAAGCATCAGCCTGTCGCAGTTGTCGCACCCCAGTGGTCTTAGCCTGACTGTATTCGGTGCACGGTGGACTAGCCCAGATGACGTCAAAGTAACCAGGTGCGTAACGCAACGCTTGAAGTCCCAGTCCTGAACCTTCTCAGCGTAGGTAGGTTGCCAGCGAGGATCATGATCGACGGTGACCACAGTGCTCTTCGGATAACATGACATGAAACTTCTCTCCACACTTCCTGTACCACTGAAAAGTACTAGTAGTCGCAACTCGCGTGTCGAGGCCCCAGAGTCCAGAAGAGCTAGATGCGTCACAAAGGCGTCAGCGGAGCGACAGTATTGTTCCCAAGGTAGGCAGTTGTCCAGAGAAGTGAGTTTTCCTTCATCGGAAGTATCCAGGAAAGTTAGAGCTCCGGCGCGTTCCCGCCTTTGCTTCCGCTGCATTCTGACCTCCTGTAAGGCTTTTTCCCGGGCTTGTCCTTCTCGTGATAGTCTCAGTTGTTCGAACTCCGTGAGCTGTTCGAGTTCACCCCCGTAGTTCAACGACTCGCGGGTCTTCCAGGAGTCATGAGCATTAGAGTACCCAGTCCAGCGAACCAGAAATTCTTCTACTTCCTTGCCTCCTTTCATAGGTTTCACTCTTCGAGCCAGAATCTTAGACACATGGGTCTGGGATTGTCCATCCACGAGAACCTTGGCAGGAGTAGGTATTTGTCGACGCAGCGCAAAGGCTTCATCCGCGGTGCGGTATTCCTTGAGGCGATGCTGCGCAAAAACATCGTGGATACGCCATTTAGGGGGTAACTTGAGCCGGTAAGCCACTGGAGCACCTCTGTCAATTTCGGGTAGCTCTCGCTGCTGGTCGCTGAAGAACCTCTCGGTGATGGGTAAGGGCCCGTGCCAGCGAGGTCCCAGCTTCCTGAAGGATTCGCGGTTCATGATATTTTCCGTGAGATGCTTGGCGTCTACCCAGACCAAGTCTCCCAACTGAAAGGATTTGGCGGTGTGACGCTGGTCAAACTGATGTCGCTGGCGTTGCTGTGCCAGTTCTAGCTTAGTGCGGGCGTCCTCTAGTTGAGCCGCGAATTTACTAGCCATCTCGTGTGCCGTACCTTCTCCACCCTTACGCTTGGAGTGTTGTCCAGCAGCCGCTTGCAGGAACAAGTCAAGTTGCGACATAGGCGAGTGCCCCAAGACCAACTCAAACGGGGTAAAGCCGGTTACATCGCTCCGCGTATCGTTTATGGCGAACTCTACGTTGGCACACCACAAATCCTAGTCCTCTGGATTGCTGCCTACGAAGGACCTTAGCATGTCTTCTACCACGCGGTTGGTATGTTCAGCTTGTCCGTCCGAACGAGGGTTGTAAGGCGTGGTGGAGGCCACTTTAGTTCCCATAAGTCTCATCAATTCCTTCCACATAGCATCCTGAAAACGAGGGTCGCGGTCGGAGACAATCTTCATAGGGGTGCCATGTAGTTTCCAGATGTGGTCGAAGTAGATTCGAGCGATAACCTCAGAGGAGCTGTCCTGGAAGTTCAACGGGATGATGTGAACCATTTTGCTGAGCTTACATGTGAAAGTAGCAAAGGCATCGTGATTCCGCGCCGTGACTGGCAGTCAAGTAACAAAGTCCACACTGACCACTTGCCATAGTCGCGTAGGAATAGTGTGGGGGTTCAGCAATCCATCCGGGTAGGAATTTCTCGGTCGCACCGCTTGACAGATAGTGCAAGATGAAACCCAGCGTCCCACATCTTCTGCTGCCCCTTTCCACCAGAAGCGTCGCAGTACTCGTTCCAGAGCTTTGTCCCTGCCCGCGTGTCCAGCTGAAACAGATGCATGCGCCTCTTGCAGCACTACCTCACGGAGGGGTGAATCTTCTCCCAGTACCAACTGATAGCGCCCAGCGCTCACCCTCCACAACACATCTCCCACTACGCAGAAGTCACGAGTGCGTTGATGCGGAGCTTCTTGGATTTCCTTCCTTAAAGTCTGGAGGGGACCAGGTCGCCCATATTCCGCTTGCAGCGCTTTGAGGAACTGGCCTCCTGATATCTGCTGATGCAGGTCTCGAACGCTGGCCGCTTCTCCAGTACGCACGATAGGAGGGGGGGAACTCGTTTTCCTTTCCCGCTTGACACGCTGTCGAGCTGGCGGGGCGTACACCACTAGCAAGGGCCAAGGAAGATCCAGAAGGGCTCCATCCGGGGCGGCGAACATCTGCACAGGTTCTCCTTGAGCGTCATGGGTAGGAATAATGTACTCCACTCTCATTCCCGCAGATCTGAACAACTGCCGCCACTGTGGCATGCGAGACTGAAAGTCAGGAAGGACGAAGAGAGCTGAAGTATTCTCAGGGTCCAGACGCCATTCTTCCACATATTTCTTCAGTACGGCCTCGATGGTCAAATGGTTGGAGGAGAAGGGAGGATTGCACCAGACGTTCAACCCTCGCCAGTTTTCCTTCAAGCAGTCCGTCCAGTAGCGGTTGACCTGACGATTCTTTCCTCCCAAGTCGCAACAGGCGTCCACCTCGAAAGGTCCATATTCTTGACTCAAGAAGTCGAACATGTCCGCCCGGAACTTCCAGTCCTGTCGATCGCTGGGCTCCAGGAGGCTGGTTGAAGCCTCGCTGCACTTCGGCGTTGCTGAGAAATCAACAGGGGTCTTCCTGGGAGAAGGGGGCGAGGATGCTGTCAGTTTGCCAGAGCGCGTCTGAACTGCCAGGGTTGTTTTCTCGTACCCAGTTTCGGCCAGCTGCAGGGTATGTAAGGCGTCCATCCAGAGTTGAGGGGAGTCCATCCAGGTGAGAGTCCCACTGTACGCGAGGACTGGTTCAGGATCTTTGGTCTTGGCGCCGTTGGACTTGCGCTCCTTCAACTTGTTGGGATCTACCACTCCCAGGGGCGCGCGTCCTTGGCGGGACTCTTTACCAGCTGCAGGTCGAAACTTGCTGGCAGTGTCTGCGGCCGAGGGAGGTCGTTGCGGTTTCCCAGTAACCGGATGCACAAAGCCAGCCTCTACCAGTCCTTCTCTCGCGGAAATTTCCTTGTAGTCGGGTCGCCTGGACAGAGCGTCTGGAACCCAGAGTAGCGCCCCAGGGATGTATTCCATCTCGGGTACCCCTACCTCCACTAGATCCATGTACCATCGGGCTTGGCGTCGGCTGAGGGGTTGTCCGGGTGCCATTAACCAGACTAGGGGCTTGTGGTCACCCTGCAATTGGAACTCAGTCCAGATGAGGTAGTGTCGCCAAGTTTGCGTAGTGCAGGGATGGAGAGCGCAGAGTTCTCTTTCGCCAGCATGGTAGTTCTGCTCGGCTCCATTAAACTGTCTGCTCTCAAAGGCGATAGGTTGCAATCCATTTCCTACGTCTTGCATCAGTACTCCCCCTAGTGCCACTCCACTGGCGTCAGTTTGTACCACGAAAGGATGCCGTCCTTCGGCCGCCGCTTTCATATCGGGTAGCGCCAGAGTGGGTGAAGAACATAGCGCCTTCTTAATCTCCTCGAAGGCCCAACGCTGCATGGGTCCCCATAGCCAAGCGACATCCCCTTTGGTGAGCTGAGTCAAGGGTTGTGCTACTTCAGAGAAGCCCAGCATGTACCGCCGGTAGTACCCAGCCAACCCCAAAATTGGCGCACATGCGTGGCGTTTTCCAGAGCGGGCCAGTCCCTGATGGCGGCCAGCTTGTCATGTTGAGGTTGACTTCCTTCCCGTGAGATCACGTGCCCCAGAAAACGTATCTGGGTCTGCAATAGTTGACACTTAGACTCTTTGAGGTAGATACCCTGGTTCTCACAAACTTCGAGAAATTGCTGGAGATGGGAAAGATGCTCCTCCAAGGTGTTGCTGAAGAGGATACAATCGTCCAGGAATATTCTTACAAAAGGAAGATGTCCCAGAGCGCGCTGCATGCGTCTCTGATAGCAGGAAGGACTGTTGGTCAACCCCATGGGCATCACCAACCACTCATACGAGCCATAGGTAGGGAGAAGTGAACGCAGTCTTTTCCACATCCTCAGACGCCATAGCCATCTGCCAGAACCCATCGACCGCATCGAAGGAGGAGAAGTACTTGGCCCCATGCATGGAGTCGAACAACTGCTGAATGTCGGGAAGTGGATATTTGTCCTTGACGGTCAGGCTGTTGATGGCTCGGAAGTCGCAGACCATTCTGAGTACTTCAGGTTTCCCAGGCTTGGGAACCATCAGCACTGGTGCAGCGAACGGACTTGAGGAAGGTCTGGTGTAGCCCTTGCTCAGGAGTTCATCCAGGCGTTCTCGCAGTTGAGTCAGCTCCACCATGGACATCTTGTAGGGCCTCTTAGCGGGCGCGATGCCATTCCATCCCTCTTGCAGTCTCACGTGGGCCACTTCATCTTTTCGCAGGGCGTCAAAGTTGGGCAGCGCTTCGCGAATTACTCGAGGTGAAAAGGACTCGATCAGCTTCTGAAACTTCTTTCTCCACTCGGGGAGATTGAAGGGTCCTCCAAATTCTCGCTGGTGGCCACCGCTGATAACATCGAAGTCCCTACCAGAGGTGTCGCATAGGCCACTAAGATGTCGTGGGGTGTCGCGGCACCGTCCATTCCCGCATATCTGCGCCGATAGGCTTTGATCTCCTTGGTCGCTTGAGCCGCTGATAACATTACCATCGGTTCCAGAGCCATCGCGGTTCTCTCGCCTTTGCGTGTAGAGCTACGCCCTGGCGAACATCCCCGTATCCGCACGGATTTGCCATGCTGGCGAAACTTGACTGATCCCCACCCATCATAGTCCAGCGTGACCGGCGAGAGGTGTCTCAACCACCTTCCTCCGAGTACAATGTCCACCTTGATGCCCAGAGGAAGTACTCGCATCTTGATGACCTCGGAGTAGGTCCCCTCTGAAGTCTCGGCGGTCAGCTTGCCGTAAGCGACTTGCGCAGAGGTCTGCACTGACCCATCCGCGAGGGTAACGTTCAGCGGCATCCCATTAGCGCGGACTGTGAGGTTCAATCTCTTGACGCACTCACTGGAGATGAATTCATCCGAGGCACCCGAATCCACCAGCACGCGCACTCGCTGTCCCTTCAGCAAAGCCCAGAACACCAATAGCAGCGTTCCCTCTTTGTCCCGAATCGCAGTCAGCTGACTGTCCTGGTTCCACATTACTTGACCATCGCGTCGCAGATGTGCACAGATGGCTGCTCGCACTGGGTGATGCAAAGGTACGCGCTGCTTAGACCGGATAGGTCTTGTGCGCGGTGGTGCAGGCTGCGACCGAGGATCCGGACCAAAGTACCATCCACCTTCCAGGTCGCGATCTGCTTGTAGCTGCCGCTCCTTAGCGCGTCGCTCTTGTCCCTGAGCGCGTCGTCTGGCGCGGCTCTGCGTGCGGCTTTCCAGAGGGTAAGAGCGAAGAGGTTGGATGGACATCTTCTCCTCATCTTCCTCCCCAGCGCTATCTTCTGGTTCGGACTTTTGAGTGAACGAGGGAGGTTCTTCTTCCCGCGGTGCCGCCTGGGCGTTGGTGACGTTCGCTGGTGCTGCCACTGCTTCATTACCTTCCAGGATCGGCCGCAGACGATGACGTTGCTGTTTCTGAATGGTCAGTAGCAGTTCCAGGTGGGTTTCCTCCTGGATGGTTTTCAGGGGAGTCGGCTCCACTCCTTCTGTCACCGTTGTCAGCACACTTGGGTTGTTCTCCGATCTGGCGGCGGCCAGCTGTCGCTCCATCAACTGCTGTGTGAAGTTGAGCGACCGCTGGGAGTCCTCGAGGTCAGAAATGTCCCCAGAAGTTGCGGGCTGAGAACTGGATGGAGATAAGGTCAAATCCAGAGTTGTCGCGGGATTCGCATCTGATGGTTCCGCTGAGTCCAGGGAGAGTGAATCACCACTTGCTGTTGAGGGTAGAGCCAGGTGAGCAGTCTCCTCCGCTGCTTCCCTTTCTCGCTGGTTCCATTGGTGCACCCTGTATAGACTGCACCATGCGTCTGGAATTCCTACATCTCCACCAGAACCTGGGATACACATCACCGATGACGCACGATGACGCCTGGACGATAAATCGTTTACCGATCCGCTATTTGCGTTGTTAGTTCTCGGAGTTTTCAGAGTGTTGCACACCTCACCGAAAAATACAGAGTATATCGCTGCAAAAAAAGGAGGAGGGCTGCCGCATCAATATTTTTTGTAAAACATGCATATTTATCGCTCTGAGAAGTTGCGAGGTATGGGATGGCGTTGAGGTTGAGATAACCGCGGGAGTATGCCGTTGGTTTGCTAGTTTTCCGAGCGCTGGCTAATTTTCACTTTCGCGAGAAAACACACCATTTTGTTTTGAAGGGCTTAGAACGGTTCGAAGTTTTTTTAGACGTTTGTTTACGAAATTTTTGAGGATCGTATGTTTTCAGATTTCTCCCTTGTGGCAAAGTGTAAAGGGACGAAAGTCTTTTTTCCTCAGCAGTCGAATTATCGCTGATTGACCCGATTTTGGGTTTCAAGCGTTTACCGTGGCTAGGGACTACTAAACCTCCGATGCGCCCAGAATCTTGTGAAAATATTATGTTGGAAAACTTTTATTTTTGTCGCAGGCATATCCATATTACTACAAAGACGCTTTCCGACCGGACAGCCGAATTTTCCGATTTTCGGGTCTGGTGGCAGTGTGTGCCTCTTGCGAAAGGTTTTCGTCTCTTTTCGAGGTGGGTACACTTTCACAACCTCTAAGATTATCTGAGGAGCGAATATTTTGGCTTGATTGGGAGTTTATATGCGCTTAGTTCTTATTTTCTGCATCGTACAACTTGGGTTTTGCAGGGGTATTTTGCCTCCGCCGGTCACATTAGAAACGCCCAGTTTCAAACGTTTCGATGCGTCGGTGTGGCAGTATAAAAGTTCATAAAGCCAGATCATCTTGGAATAAACTCCGAACAACTCTAGCTTTACTGAGTAACTCGTCACCTGTGCCATGGCAAACAATAAAGCTGTCCCACCGCACTGACCAGAATGTTCGGGTGTGCCGTGAGCCTCTTTGGTGTGACAGTCTGGAAGTTTGGCGAATGCCGCTCCAGCTTGGGCTCAAACCCAATCACGCCTAGCTTTCTCGAGTCCCTCGCCATGTATGGTGAGGGGATCGAGAAAGCTACCCGACAGAACTGCACTGACCGTACGGTTGAGGTGTGATCAACATATTTGGTGTGGTAGTCTGGAGGTTTGGCAAATGCCACCCCAGCTTGGGCTTAACCCCAATCACGCCCGGCTTGCTCGAGTCCTTTGACTCAAAGGACTCGAGCAAGCTTCCTGAAGGAGCTGTAGTATCGTGCAGCTCCTTCGGTTTCCGACTCTCCGCATTTTCATAACCCTAAACCCCTGAGCACTGCACAAGCATTCATGTAAAGGCATTTGCATCCCTTCAACTTTGAGGCAGTGTCGCACCTGTATTTCCTACGTATGCTACACACAACACTTTGTCCCACAGTTATGTGTTTAGAATACACGGGTATGTTTGAGATTGTAGAGGACACACACGGCATGGCCTATGCACTCTCACAACGCAGTGCAGCTTGATCGAAGCGCGCGACGAAGCATTGTAGCACGGCCGCAATCGAACGAATAGAATAGTGTGTAGGTATGTATGATAGTATTAAAAGTGAATAGAACCTCTTCTATGTGACTAAACGTGTTTTTTGTAAAAATAAGTGAGATAGCTATTTCGTCCAATACAGCGCGCTCTGAGCCATGATAATATGGCAAGTTTATGACCCAACCCAATATCACAGATGGTTTCGTTAGCAATACAAAGCACCATAGTTCCTCAAAGAACGTTTAAATGAGTTTAACTATCACATATGGGCAGTTCTGAATATATATGTATATACCACACACGGGCATACACATATACCGGTAGACCCTATATAAGATAGGGCTTCATGGGCGACCTGTGTTGTGATGCGACGCCCTAAATATCGAGAATCATGCGAAACTGAGATTATCAATGTATTTCTCAACATCGAATTAGGTTGGGAACATCGAACAACATGCATGTAAATGTAATGATTGCATCGGAATTCGAAACTCCGAAACCCCTATTATGAGCCATTTATTCGCAAACCCTAACTGCATATTTGAAATATGTCATGATGACACCATATAACATGCTTGCTAGTGAGATAAGGCATCAAGTTTGGTCAAACGATATCCAAACTGAAGTTATATTGTACCAACATCACCCTTGAACGGCATTTGCTTCATAAATACTATGTGCGCACAAACCCTGTGAATTCGGGCTTTATAGGGGGATTTCAGGCAGCTGTAACACCCTAAATACTGAGCACCAATAAATTTCGAGGTCACCATCGTTTTCCTCAACATCGAAATAGGTTTGGAATAATGTACTTTGAATCTAAATGTAATACTAACATCGGAATTGAAAACCCAAGCCCTTATCGTCCGGATTTTTGGCGTTTCGTGGTGATGTGTAGTACCGCACTCGGTCTCCAGAGATAGCTGAACTGCTCCTTCGGTTATCGTTAGGTCAGGGGTGACCTTCCCATGCCATCTGTACCAGCGGCGGCGATATCTGCGCCACCCTTCTGGTACCCATGCATTTCTCCATTTCTCATTCTCCTATACCAGCGCTGCCGCGGCCATGTGCTCCGGGTGCGTCATCTCTCTCCAAGCACGCGTGCGATCCGCCAGTGACTCTGCTCGAAGTCCTGGTGGTTCATCTCCCAGCCTCGTAACCTCTGCCTGTGCTGCAGTTGGTCTCGTACCGTCTTCGGAGTTCTGCTGCGAGGTTTTCCAGTGCGCTTGCGCGCTGCACTCGTAGTGCGCTCTGCGCTTGAGGACGCCCTCTCTGCCAAGGCTGGACACGCTGCTGGTCGAGACGTCGAAGGAAACACCTCAGGTCGAAGTTTAAAAGGTGGGGGTTCTGAAGCTGGGCCAGTTTTTGAAGTTCCACCCCCTTCCTCCCCACTGTCGTCCAGAGGGTGTGAAACCGCGGGTAGCGTTACATCCTGAATCCGCTGCCTCAAGGCTCGCATACGCTCCACCGGAGCTTTTCTCGGTACCCGCGGTCGAGGAGTGTTCCGCCAGGGGGTGTTGAGTGGGTTGAAGGTCCACTGGGGCTCCTCTTCCTGACCATCATCCTCATCCAGTGCTGCCAGTACTGATGCCTCAGGGTTAGGGTTAGGGTTAGGGTTAGGGTTAGGGTTAGGGTTAGGGTCTGTGGGGTCAACGCGGGGCGTTTCGCCACGCTCGCGTTGTGGAGCCCGACGGCGATCACCAGTTCCAAGGGAGCGATCTACACTGAACATAACGGGAGGCTTGGAGCGCTCAGGCGACGAAGTGGGTGACCTTCGTGGCGACCGCTGATGGCGCCGGGACACCAAGTGATGTTCTCGCCGGCCCTGCTCAGTGGAAAGGTTCGCTGTGTAAACAGCGGTACTGGTCAACGAGGGTTCATCCCGTAGGGTTCTGGTTCTGCCGAGATGGCGTTGTCGCCTCTGATCGGCAGACCAGGTGAATCCGTACCCTCGAGCGGCCAGAGGGTTGGGGGGTGGCGGAGGCTCTTTCTGGATATTCCCCCGGTTGTGGGCGAAGGCTGTACTCCTTGCCCAGGGGCGGTTACCCATACCGCCCTGTCGCCGGCGTCCCGCCGGCAGGAAGACACTCAGTCCTCCTCCTCCGCAGATTGCTGACCCGAGGAGGACGCTGCGGCCGATTCCTCGTTCTGAAAATACTCCAGCGCTTCCGCTTCATCTTCCAACTCCTCCCATTCTGTTTCCAGCGCTGCGATATGAGATTCATTTGCAGCGCGGCGGCGTGCCAAACGAGCTGGGGCGTCAGCAATCCAGGCTCGTTTCTTGGCCTCGTCGGGACAGTTAGCCCATAAATGGGAGTCAGAGTTGCAGACGTAGCATCGGCGTGGCGGCCTGGTCAATCCTGCCGGGCTGGGCGGCACGGCGTGCTGCACCCTGAGGTCGGCGGGGTCGAGGTCAGTAGCATCTTCCTCCCCAGCGTCCTGCACGGCGTTAAGTCTGGAGGACGAGCGACCATTCCTCCAGGCAGGACTTCGGTTCGCAGGTGCAGAGACGGGAGAGGTTCGCGCTGCGGTCAGAGCTTCACTGCGCTCCAATTTGGTGGCCACAGTGATGATATGCTGCAGCGCGGTGGATCCGGGATGATTGCTTTCCCAATCCGCTGGACTTTGCAGATCCAACTGATCCTCAATAAGGCGATCCATCACAGCTTGCTTCAGTCGCAGTCCAGACCAGAACTGATATAATAGCTGCTGCTGGCTGATGGCGTGGCAGTTGGGCATGGCGTCTGCCAATAACTGCACTACCTCGTGCCAGGATACCAGACGAGAGGCGAACAAACGCGCCGTCTCTTCTCGTTGCTGCGCCATGCGCATCACGGTCCCCGCTAGTCCTACCAGCGCGATGTCATCCAGTACGCTCCTGGCTACGTCGGCCAGGAAAGGCGCCAAAGTGGCGTAACGCCGGTTCCAGGCCTCCGAGTTCAACATTCCACCTTGCTTGAGAAAAGTTAGGGATCGCGACTGTAGTTTGCGTTGAGCCACTTCCTTCAAGATCTCCGGCATGGTGATCATGGTTAGGTCTAGGCGATAAGCACTCATGCGACCCAGGGCGAAGGTGATTACGCCCATTGACAGAAAATTGACCAGCGCTTCAGAAAAAGGTGGAAGCGCGGCAATATCTGCGTCAGTGGTGATTAGGTCAGCGGAGGAGGGGTACATAGGAATGTCTCTGATCAGCTTGAGCACATCAGCCACTGTCTTGGATTCTCGGTAGACATCACTTGGGGAAGCTGCTCCCATAAGATCGTGGTGCCCTGGGAATTGAGAAAGGCGCTGGTCTACTGGCAGGAGTCCCGGGGCCGCTGGCAAGGAATTTCCAGGCGATCTGTACTCTGCTGCGCTGGGAACACCAGAGGGAAACCGATTGACGCCCAGTCTAGCCGGGACTGTGGCGGGAGTTGGTTGGTTGCCAGCCGCCATTCCTCTAAACAAGTACGCCTCGGAAGATGAAAATGCTGCCCAAATTTGGAGTCCTAGGGGGTCAAATTCTGTCAGCTCGGACTCTAAGGCATTTTCCGCGATGGTTACCCATGAGTACAAGGGCAGGCGTCTCTGCTGAGTTCCAGTACGGCTTTCCGCGCAACGCCGCGCTTCATCCACTTGCGTTTTCTCCACTTCCAGAGTGAAAGCGTCACTGTCCTCAATCTCAGTCAGGCGCACAGGAGTATGCACTGACCCATGCTGCGCCAGATCTTGGATGTCCACTCCGATGTGCCGCATAGTCATCCAAATCCGATTGGTATCGGTTATGAAGTGACTGGCGCTTCCAGGCATGGTTGGCAGTCGGTAAGAGTATTGTGCCTCAGCGCCGTGGCGGACAGTAACTGCGGAGGAAGAGGACAGGTGATTTCTCAACCAGAAGGAGGCTCCTTCTAAAGTCCATAGCAACACGTCTAGACGCCTGTGTCGTGGTTCACCATTGTCTGAAGGCGGGGGCGAGTTTCCTGGTGACGGTTGATCAGGCTCAGCGGAGTCAGAGGGCGATGAGCCGGTAGCCGGTGGATCTGGCTGAAATGGTGCCGGCGCCGGATGAGCCGGTGCCGGATCCGGCTGGGCCGGTGCTGGAGCCGGTTGAGCCGGTGCGGGAACCGGTTGAGCCGGTGCTGGTACCAGCCAGGGACCTGATCCAGCTGCTGGCGCCGGTGCACCTGGTAAACCGCTCGCCCATCCTAAGGTGTGCTGGTAGGGCGTCATAGGTGGAGCGCCCGCTGCTGGTAGAACCGAAGTCAGATGTGGATAGTGTTGGAGCACTTGCTGATGCAGATTTTGCATGTACTCTGATACCTCTAACATCATCTGATTCTGCATTAGGGATTGATGCCGAGAGTTCAGTGCGGGGACAGAGGCATCTGAGGGCGTTCTGGCTGAGGCGGGGTCAGAGAAGAGTGCTCTGCGCTGTTCTGCCAGGCGCTGCTGGTTCTGTTCCCATCTCCGATGGCGCCTCTCCCGGCGAGAAAGCTGGTTCACTGAGTCTGAGTTCAGAGGTAAGTTTCTGACTGGAATTCTGCTGAGGACATCTGCTTGAGAAGGGGGGTCGATGACTGGTAGGTTGCGGTTAAGATGCGGCTGGTAGGCTGCGAGTCCAATGCTACGCCTGAGTGCGAGGTCTGCGTAACTGACTGAGCTGACTGGCTGCTCCGTAGTTGTTGAGGTCAGCGAGGTAGTCAAAGGTCTGGACTCGCGGTTCAACAGGGACTCGGGCATATCCGTAGTTGTTGAGGTCAGCGAGGTAGTCAAAGGTCTGGACTCGCGGTTCAACAGGGACTCGGGCATATCCGTAGTTGTTGAGGTCAGCGAGGTAGTCAAAGGTATGGACTCGCTGTTCAACAGGGACTCGAGCATATCCGTAACCGTAGCTGCCTCCGTAGTCGCCTGAGTCAGTGAAGGCGTCAATGAAGTTGCCTCGCTGTCTTTCTCGGACTCGAAAGTCACCGATAACCTTGCCATAGAGTCACCGATCACCTTAGGTTCCGTAATGGTATCGGTAATCGGTGAGGTCAGAGAGTCACCGTTCACCTTCTCCGTAAGCGGCGATGTCAGCGAATGCCCAGAACATGCTATGCTTATGTGGCGTGGGCCACCTGTCAAGCCTGAGCCACCTGTCCTCCCCGCTGCCCCCACCTCCCCGTTGCTTGTTGAGGAGGGAGTTGGATGCATTGAGTGTGCCATGAGTTCGCCAGCAATGCTTTGGTGCGTGTCCTCTGACCTCCCCGCTGCCCCCACACCCCCTTGGTTAGGGCGCGGAGTCCAGGCGAGATTCTCACCCGGCTGCTGGCGCTTTCGCCAGTTGGCCACATCAGAGCGGGAAGGAAATTGACGAAGTCCTGGTTTCTGCTCATTCGCCTCATTCTGCATGTCCTGCTCACATGCTGCAATTTTGATCTCGGTCATTTCGCGCACGGCGATCGGGTCGCGAGGTGGTCGGTCAGCCGGTAGAGGTTGTCCCACAGAGGCTGCTCCCGCGGACTCAGCCTGAAGCGCGTTCTCGCTGAATGGCGTGGGCAGCTGGCCGTGCGGGGAGGTCATCACCGTAGCTCCAGACCAAGTGTGTGGAGTCCTGTAGGAGTTCAAAGGACTTCGCGGTCTTGGAGCGGGAGGACTCATGTCGCGCGTCCGTGGTGGGCTCCTGCAGCGCGGCGGTGGCGGGGTCCGGTCTCGAGTCCGAGGCGGGCTTCGCTGGCGCGGAGCTGGAGGGCTCAGGTCGCGGCTTCCTGGCAATCGCAGGATGCCAGGGGAAGGAGAGGCCAAGTTGACATACCGCTGGGGAGTCGCCCTCATGTTTCGCCCTGCACCAGGGGTGTCAACAGTCAGCACCCTTGGTGACGCCGCTCTTGCATGACGCAGGGGCGGATTAGGGCGCGGTTTAGGTACCGTTACAGCCTCCTCCAAGGAAGGTGTCACACAAGCGGTTCCAGAGTCCAGAGCCAGAGGAGTCACGCTGTTAAACTCAGGAGCATCAGCTGACAGGGTCGACTTCTTCTTGGGTATCTGGAAGCTTGGCGCACCTGCTGCTGTCGCAGCCTGTGGCGGCTGACCCGGAGAGGGCGCCTTGTAGGTGCCCTTCGCCCCCTTGCCAGTGGTTCCAGTGGCTGCAGCACCTCTCGTGCTGCGCTGGCTGGCCTGTCGTCCCCTTGTACGCTTGGGAGTCGACGTAGGCGACGTTGGAGGTGAGCGTCCCGTGTTGGCGTTTTGCATCATGTTGAAATTAAGAGTGGCAAAGTGTAAATCTGACCGTTGGGGAAGTCAAATCTGTCCAATTTGGCAAATCCCCCCAGAACACTCAGAAAAATATTTTCTCGTAGCAGTGGAAGTCGTGGTGAACAACGAAATATGCTTTCCAGAGTGAAATGCAGTTTTTGGTGGCCAAATTTCAAAAATGGAGTGTTGATCGGCAGTTTGGCTAATTTCTTGGCGGCCATCCCGGAGCAATCCAGACTAATTGGCCAGGTCCCAGTATTGGAGACTATTTTTTTCCTTCAAAGAATATAAAAAAATAGAAAACTATCCTTCTGTGCTCCCGTTTCCTTCTATGTAGTCTGATGGGCTCAAATTTGTCTAATTTTGCTCTGCCGTGCCGGTTGGCCATCCCAATTTAAAATGTAGCGATCTATGAGGACCCAGGTCTCGGGGCCAGGTTCCAAACGACAAAAAACTATCAAGAAACGTCTGGAATTTTTGTGCCTACGTTAAAACTGTCTCCGAGGTCCTCTTTTTCTCAATCTGACCACTGGTCCACTTTTCACTCTCCGTTCGGGTCAATCTGGCTGATAATCCCGGTAGATTTGAGTTGCTGGCGGCTTCTTTTCCCACTTTCTGACCACTTTGCAGCATAACAGTTTTGAAAAATCGCCTGTTTGCATGCAGGGTGAAAGTCAGGGGGCAAAAAGGGCGCAGAGCAATACCACTTCCAAGTGAAGACTTCTTGAGCACGTGACTGTATCCGAGCCGGAGCTCAAGGGTCAGTCAGAGGTAAATCTGCTTCAATCTTGGGGCACAGGTCCGTAGTCGGCAATTTTGCAGTGTACAAAATTGCAATGTTCTAGATAAACAGTTGAACAAGGCTACAATTCAAGCAATTGCAATATCTTTATGGCAGGAAAGATTGACCAGTAAATTAACAGGTTGAGCAACAGCTCCTCCAAATAGTTACTTCAAGTTAGAACAGCCTCCAAAATGGGCAATATTCAAGTCTTATACTTTCAAGGCGCGCAGTTCATATTCTCTAATCGATCTGTCCCATGTCGGCTGGCATATCATCATCTGCCACCTATACAAATCCTAATCAGAGATTCTGCATTTGGACAATCCTAATCAAGACAGTTGATTTCATTGTCCCTTGCTGATCTTTGCTTTCTTCCTACGAGGAGCCACGTCAAGCCCTTCTTCTTCATCACTGTCACATCTTATGGAGTACTTCAATTGAGTTATATACTCATGTGTCCAACATCTCGGATATTTCCTAGGTTGCCTCTTCGTCTCTTCAGACACCCCAGCCTTATTCTCACCCATTGAAGTCAATCCAGTATCTCACCCATAAGGTTTCTTCGGTGGTGCATGAACAGTCTCCACCACAGAGGCTGGGGCATCCTCAGATATGGCCTCAGACTTCTGCTCGGTAATATGCTGATCATCGGGCTGAACAGGTGAGGTCGGGGAGGTGCCCTTTGGTACCCAGTGAAGTTCACCCTTCTCATCCATGATCAATTGAAGTCCCAGTCTCTTCAACCTTCGAGCTTCAGCTTGTTCTTCAGCATCGTCAGCTACCAAGTCATCGAACTCGCTGACGTCATCCTCGGTGTCATCATATTCGGGCGAAGTTGGCTCCCATTTCGGACTGGCAGTGTCCATGTCATATATGACACCCGCGTCATCTTTGTCATCCGAATCTGGTAGCTTCTCCTTACTGTTAGTGACACCTGCGTCATCATTGTCATCAGAATCTGGTAACTTCTCCTTACTCCAGGACACAGCGCCTGTACCCGAATCTTCACTGTTCGTAGACGCTGAGTGTGTAGGCTTACGCCCCTGGTAGGGAATTCCATGATATTCGTCGTCGTCAATCACAATCGTCGGATTCCAGTACGCGATCCCAACGCGGCTGATCGGTAATGAGAATGGCGCTACCGGCGCCTTCAACTGAGTGGCGTCTTCTAGAAACCAGCCGCCGCCCCTATTACGCTCCCAGCGGCGTAGCGCACCAGAAGGGTGTACGATAATATGCTGCCAGCTATAATCAAGTCCAGGCTTTCGCTCCCCATACACACTGAGAAATAAACGTGGTAAAATGGTGGTAAAATGTGGTAAACTGGTGGTAAATTGTGGTAACTTGGTGTTTTACCACCATCATACTAATAGTGGCGGTATAAATCCCGTGGGTAATTTCCTATTGGTTACTGGGCACTTTTCTAACACGATTTTACCACATTTACTTATAGCGCGGTAATTATATATCATTGTTTACCATTGATGTATATAATTTACCATGGTACCCCCCTACGACCGGTAAATTGACCCCCAATGGTAAAATTACCACATATGACCGGTAAATTGACCCCCAATGGTAAAATTACCACATATGACCGGTAAATTTACCACGGTATGACCACGGTTGGACACGTGGCAGGCAGGATGCACTGTGATACGGACACGTGTGCAAGATTAGTGCACGTGGCAATCAGGCATGGAATGTTACATAACTGTTACCAGATATGCTATGCTAGGATCTTGCAGGCGGCATACTAACTAGGAGGGTCCAACTATGTCTATCAATACGGCGTGCGTGCTATATTTGCAAAAGCTAATTTCATACGTCTTCTGCATCGGAGATCTTGCAGGTTTCCGCCAGGCCGTCTTCCAAATTCCCCGCCTGTCACACATGCAACCCATGGCATCCATCCCGCAACACGACCCACCTTAACCATTAGATGAGTAAACCATAAGCCAAGTCACGCTTGAAAAAACACACACAACCAATTCCCAGCACAGGCCAGCACCGCGGCCGCCATAGCCAACACACAACGCGCCTCCCGTTTCACGGCACCGCCGCCCCACCTGACCCACGTGTGTGTCTCACCGCCGTCGCCAACCCCCTTGGCCGCTGATTCGCGACCGCAGAAGAAGCACGCACAAGCGCTAACAAGGGTTAGTATCCACCCACCCCGCGCCTGATTCGGCGCGAAGTGGGATAGACACCCTTGATTGATCACACAATCATGTCCACTCCCCACCCCAAGCCAACACCGCGCCACGCTCCTCCCGTTTCACGGCACCGCCGCCCCACCTGACCCACGTGTGTGTCTCACCGCCATCGCCAACCCCCTTGGCCGCCGATTCGCGACCGCAGAAGAAGCACGCACAAGCGCTAACAAGGGTTAGTATCCACCCACCCCGCGCCTCATTCGGCGCGAAGTGGGATAGACACCCTTGATTGATCACACAATCATGTCCACTCCCCACCCCAAGCCATCACCGCGCCACGCTCCTCCCGTTTCATGGCACCGCCGCCCCACCTGACCCACGTGTGTGTCTCACCGCCGTCGCCAACCCCCTTGGCCGCTGATTCGCGACCGCACAAGAAGCACGCACAAGCGCTAACAAGGGTTAGTATTCACCCACCCCGCGCCTGATTCGGCGCGAAGTGGGATAGACACCCTTGATTGATCACACAATCATGTCCACTCCCCACCCCAAGCCAACACCGCGCCACGCTCCTCCCGTTTCATGGCACCGCCGCCCCACCTGACCCACGTGTGTGTCTCACCGCCGTCGCCAACCCCCTTGGCCGCTGATTCGCGACCGTAGAAGAAGCACGCACAAGCGCTAACAAGGGCTAGTATCCACCCACCCCGCGCCTGATTCGGCGCAGAGTGGGATAGACACCCTTGATTGATCACACAATCATGTCCACTCCCCACCCCAAGCCAACACCGTGCCACGCTCCTCCCGTTTCATGGCATCGCCGCCCCACCTGACCCACGCGTGTGTCTCACCGCCGTCGCCAACCCCCTTGGCCGCTGATTCGCGACCGCAAAGGAAGCACGCACAAGCGCTAACAAGGGTTAGTATCCACCCACCCCGCGCCTGATTCGGCGCGAAGTGGGATAGACACCCTTGATTGATCACACAATCATGTCCACTCCCCACCCCAAGCCAACACCGCGCCACGCTCCTCCCGTTTCATGGCACCGCCGCCCCACCTGACCCACGTGTGTGTCTCACCGCCATCGCCAACCCCTTGGGCGCTGATTCGCGACCGCAGAAGAAGCACGCACAAGCGCTAACAACAAGGGTTAGTATCCACCCACCCCGCGCCTGATTCGGCGCGAAGTGCGATAGACACCCTTGATTGATCACATAATCATGTCCACTCCCCACCCCAAGCCAACACCGCGCCAC